>JAOUQU010000027.1:100159-117836 GCA_028566735.1 Ammoglanis amapaensis
TGTGTGTGTGTGTGTGTGTGTGTGTGTGTGTGTGTGTGTGTGTGTGTGTGTGTGTGTGTGTGTGTGCGCGCGCGTGCATTTATTGCATTCTAATGAGTGTCCAAATATTCTAATGTGCATTTTATTCACTACTCATTCTTATTAATGCTTTATTAAATACATTTTATATAATAATAATTGATAATAAACAAACTTGTACTTTAAAATGCACAGTAAAATGTGTATAAACAACATATTATTCCCAGATTGTTTTTATAATAAACAAATAAACTGATTAAAATGGGGAAGATGAAGTGAATGTGAAAGTGCTGACCTGTGCAGATTTTGCATCATGAAACGTGTTGGTCAGCATCATTTCAATGATTCGTCCTGTGTGCATGTTTTAGACCTGAATCTGTTCGTGCTGCACATCTTTAAGTTCTTAAATGTTCTGTATGTAATGTTTTATTATTATTATTAATTATGAATTAGTCTGCTTGCAGTCGTTATCTCCTGTATGTCTGGACTTGCGCAGCTTGACCTCACGTACGTCCTAAATTAAGCACATTTGACCTCACGCGTGTGAAACGAGGGCGGCACGGTGGCTCACGTCTGATGCGTAGAGTTTGCATGTTCTCCCCGTGTCTGCTTGGGTCTTTACAGTCAAAAGACATGCATTTAGGTACATCGGAGATACTGAAATCGTCCTCTGTGTGTGTGTGTGTGTGTGTGTGTGTGTGTGTGTGTGTGTGTGTGCGTGCGTGTTTGTCGCTGTACCCTGGAACAGACTGGTGACCTGTTCAGGTGTTTAGTCTGACCACCCAGTATGTCCTTTTACCCCCCGGCACCCTAATAAAGGTTAAGCGGTGCTAAAACTAGTCGTTGGATGTGTGTGAAATGACTTGATGTGTCACTTATTAGTTTGGGTATAAATGTTTTGCTTGTGTGTGGGTCTGAAGTTTAATGTTGTGAATTGTTCTTCTTTATCTGTGCAGTGTTCAGCCGGTCCAGTGGAGCACCGATTACAAGGACGGATCGTAAGTCATTAACACCGCCGAGCTGTTTATATTTTTACTGCTTCATTATCACCTCAGATCAGACTTTACCCTCGTCCATGAGATCCGGTCTGATCAGGATGACGTGTGCACTTATTAAACCAGGACTTACCAAGGCCTTGAATCGATTATTAATGAATGTGTAACGCTTCCTACGTTCACATCCATTACAATCACGCATCTCGCGTCTGTCCTCGCTGTGAATACGTTTCTCACACCCACTTTAATAAATACGTCCCTGTTCAGCACCGGAGAATTTAAATGAAAATGATTCCAGAACTCTGATCGAGGTTCGTTTCTTGGTTTACGCAGTTACGATGGCGTCCTTCTGGTCACTCAGGACTTCGAGAGCCTCCCTGCTGAGCTGGAGGGTCTGAAAGCGCCGTTGCTGGATTACAGTGCTGTGAGTTAAACGTCTAAACGCTACAGACATGTTTACAGACATATTTCATATCTTTAATCATTTTAAGATCTTATATTAATATATAAATATCTTTAATATTTGATAACGTCTTGTTTGGGGGGAAAAGTCCAAGCTAAACTAAACGAATACTAGAGTAACAGTTCAAGTACAACTAAACAACCGAGAGTGTAATTAAACTACCTAAACAACTTCAGTACACAAATAATAATTATTATTCTGTATAATAATGATAATAATATATTATAGTGGTTCATGATTAGCACTACTAGTTATCAGTCTAGTTACTGGTCGCCTCTCAGCAAGAAGTTCTGGGTTCGATTCTTGTGTTTGTATGTTCTCCCTGTGTCTGCATGCGTTTACTCCGGGTGCTCCGGTTTCTTCTCACAGTCATGGAACGTTCCTCACCTCTACATTATGTTTCTCCTGTACAGGTGGACAAGGCCCTGGCAGATGATGTGATTGTGATTTTAAAGGTTCCTGGTCTCCCGGGTGACCGGCTGGTGTTCGCCCCGACTGGACCGCTGGACCGAGATTATGATGACGTGAGGCGTTTCAGTGAGGCTGCCGGCAACGGCGTCAAGAGGTCCGTCACTAAATGTTATTGTAACGGATTCGTTTTGTTATCGTCTGTACTGCACTTTGGTCGAACCACTTTGGTCTTTGTTTGCACATAAACTTGATCTATTGATAGATCTATTGATCTATTGTCTTGAGTTGATCTACTCAAGTGTTCGGGTTCCCTATATTGATCGCACCAGTCGTTTTGGACGCCGGTTTATTCGTGGTCCCTCACAGAGCTGAGATTTATTTCTTCACTCTAGGGCGATGAAGGCTGGTATGCAGCGCCCCCTGCTGGTGTGCCCTCCTCACACAGCTTATAAGAAGAACACCCTGGCGGCTGTACTGGGAGCTTTACAAGTTCTCTACACGGTGAGAAATGTTTTACTGGTTCATCGGATCTAGCTACACGTTCCCGTACTTCCTTCTCTGGAGTTCATTGTTTGTTTGTTGTGTGTTTTGCGTACATCCATCCATCAGCCACTGGAAGTGAGGGAGGCGAAGGCGTCCCCACACAAGGTGGATGTTTTGGGGGTTTGGGTGGCCGACAAGACTCTGGGTGAAGAGATGACTGGACTGGCTTCGGCTCTGGAGAGTGGCAGGTCAGTAATGTAGCTTAAAAATGGCTCGTGTTTGGTCACTCAAGGTCCAGTGGTGCCTTAGTGTGCGCGTGCGTGCGTGTGTGTGTGTGTGTGTGTGTGTGTGTGTGTAGGGTGGTGTATCGGGACATCGGCGGATCAGATCCCGAGCGAATGGCAGCTCCTCGTGTCGCTGAATATGTTGAGGAGATCTTTAAGAGCACCCGTGTTCAGGTAAATACTTCAGCAGTGACTAGTTATTGTAGTAACTAGTTGTAGTTATTACTAACTAGTTGTTATTTATATTTACATTTTGACTTTTATCCAAACTGACTTAGTTACGGTAAACAGTTCTAAGCAATTAAGCAAATATAATTCATCTCTCTTGTTTGCTAAACATCCTTCTCTCTCTCTCTCTCTCTCTCTCTCTCTCTCTCTCTCTCTCACTGTCTCTCTTTCTCTCTCTCTCACACACACACACACACACACACACAGGTGAGGGTGGAGAGTGAGCTGAAAACTCTGGAGAAGCAGTATCCCTGCCTGGCTGCCGTCAACCGCTGTGCTAACAGTGAGATCCACTTTTAATACAATATAAGGGTGGTGGTGGGGGGGTCCTGCCTCTAGGTTTTTTATGGATGTTTCCTCCCACAGTCCAATAACATGCAATCATGGGGAACTGGAGATAACGCAAATAATAAAATAAGACAAAATAATAACGCGTGTTGTTTACGTCCTTAGAATAATAGCAATAATGCTTTTGTGTGTGTGTGTGTGTGTGTGTGCACAGCTGTACCGCGTCACCAGGCTCGAGTGATACATCTGGAGTACTCTGGAGAAGGACCCATCAATCAGACCCTCATGCTGGTGGGGAAGGTGAGTGTCCTGTCTGAATACTTTTGTCCTGTGTGTGTGTGTGTGTGTGTGATTTGAACCCGTGTTTGGGTGTTTCAGGGCATCACTTACGACACCGGTGGAGCCGACATTAAGGCCGGAGGCTTCATGGCCGGCATGCACAGGGATAAATGTGGAGCTGCTGCTGTAGCCGGATTCTTCCAGGTGAAGAAACACACACACACACACACACACACACACATTCGTTTTAATGGGTGGAGTGTAACGTTGCACCTCTAGTGATGATTGTGGGTAAAATGTCTCTGTATAAGATTCTGGCCAGACTGAAGCCCAAACATCTGAAGGTTGTCGGGTCGATGGCTATGGTGAGGAACAGTGTTGGTTCAGGTACGTTCAGTTCCCTTCAGACTGCTTGTATAGTGTTTAGCTAAAGAAATACTACTACTGGAATGAATGAGAACTGTGTGTGTGTGTGTGTGTGTGTGTGTGTGTGTGTGTGTGTGTGTGTGCGTGTGTGCGTGTGTGTGTGTGTGTGTGTGTGTGTGTATCAGACTGCTACGTGGCAGACGAGCTGATAGTGTCCCGAGCCGGTCGCCGCGTGCGTGTTGGAAACACTGATGCTGAAGGTCGGATGGTCATGGTGGACCTGCTCTGTGAGATGAAGGAGAAGGTACACACACACACACACACACTAGGGGGCAGCAATGAGCAGCCACGGCACCCGGAGAGAAGTTAAGGAGTTCGGTGCCTCGTCTCAAGAGCACATCAGGGCTGCTCAGGACACACATCAAACTAATGTTTAGACATTGGACTAAGAGCTTGTTGATGGTGTGTGTGTGTGTGCGTGTGTGTGCGTGCGCGTGTGCTCAGGCCCTGAAGGAAGTTGCTCCTCAGCTCTTCACCATCGCCACCCTGACCGGTCATGCCATCAGAGCCATGGGTCCCCACTACTCTGTAAGTGTCCACACACACACACACACACACACACTGTTGTCCTTTACTCTTTCACTGTGTGGGCTGTGCCTTAATCCTATTCAGGGACACACACTAGGCGAACAAATTAAACACCAGAACTGGCCGCCAGAGAACACACACACACACACACACACATATATATACAGGACAATTTTCACTACATCCAGTTAACCTGACTCTGACTGCATTGTCTTTGGATTGTGGGAAGAAAGTGGAGTACCCGGAGAGACTTTGTTATGAGGCGACAGTGCAAACCACTAAGCCACCGCGCTGCTTTACATGTAAAATTATTTGTAGTTTTGTTCCACAATGTTTGGCACGTTTAGAACTGTCTGTTGTCTGTTGTGTCTTTAGATCATCATGGATAACGGAGCCGCTCGCCGCGCAGACAACGCACAACAGTGGCAGAGAGGTGCGTATGTGACCCACTGCTTCTTAATCTGATCATCAGAACTGGGGAGTTTGGTTATGGATGATGGCAGGCCTGAAGTGTGTGTGTGTGTGTGTGTGTGTGTGTGTGTGTTTATTAGCGGGTGAGGTTCTAGGCGACATGTTCGAGGTCTCCACCATCCGTAGAGAGGATTACGAGTTCCACAAAGGGAAGTCCGAGTACGAGGACGTTCTGCAGTCTAACAACCTGCCCTCATCTGCCACACCGCGGGGTCACCAGGCTCCTTCTGCCTTCCTCATCATGACCTCTGGACTAGACCAGGTGTGTATACACACACTCGCACACACAGACCACAAAAAGAACCTTCATACTGTGTGTGTGTGTGTCTGATAGTAGAACCCGGGTCTCAGCGGGGGTGGGAGGGATAGCATAATGATTCAGGTGATGGTGGAGGCCATCCAGGCCATGTGACCCAGCACTCCATCGCCCTCTTTCTGGTTAAATAGGATGCTCATGTCGGAACAGGAAAGGGTCTTTCTGTTATATATAAAACTGTTGCTCTTTCCATGTTTGTTTTCTTGCAGCATGGTTTGGACTCTGATCGGCCGCTTCCTTACTCTCATATCGACATCGCCGGGTCCAGCGGTCCCTTCCCGGGAGTTCCCACTGGGGCTCCACTGCTCGCCATGGCCACCAAATACATCCTCCAGAACTGAACCAGACGTCATTAAACACGACCGCTGTCCTGTTTTTGGTTTTTCCTTTTGTTTACTGTCAACGTTTCATACCGACGCCACCGGTCTGATCTCTGGTGGTGGTCCAGACTGTTCAACAGTTTTTTCTGATCTCCTGATCATTTACGTCTCCAAATAAAATGTGCTCGTCGTCACACACAAATTCATCCGTGTGTCTCTTTGTCGTTTGAAGAAGTTCCACGAATAAAAAAGTATCGTAACCACACCAACCTGCTGCACGCCTCAATCTTTTTATTTATTTATTAAACAGCAGAGGTGGTATCACGACTCCACCGTTACCGTATCGTTACCGTAATACACACGTTTAAACTCTCGATCGCTCCCGCAACACGTCACGCACAACATTCAAGATGTAATAAACAGATCTCGGTGGGAAGCGCCAACCTCACCGCACAAACACACGTCATACGTTTAGGGATCCATCATGCATCTCTTCTGTCGTGCATCTCTTCCAGAGGAGACCAGAGAGAGTATCCAGGGGACAACGGGGAGAACATGCAAACTCCTCACGGATCCAGAAAGCCTTGGATTGTCTTAACCTGTGAGGTGACTGTGCTGACCACGAAGTCACCACCCAGTAATAATAATACGTAATAATCACAGCTAATGACAATAATTAAAAAAGTTAACAACAACAAATAAAAAGCACAGCAACATTATTTAATAAACGTCTACATATATTAACAAAAACAACTGCACCAATAACATGATTACTAGTAATAATGATAAAACATTTATAATAAACACTAATGACAATAAAAGGAGAAACTAATAAAAAAACAGCAACATTAACATTACAGTTATTTAGAGAAATAAAATATTAACAAAACCAACAACAATATCAGTAATAACGACAATCATGGAAACGAATGACAAGTAAAGAAAACAATAACAACAATAAACAGCAACATTAGCATTACTGTTACATATCACCGTAGCAGCAACACACTTCTATATACTAACACCAACAATAATATTTAATGATAATTTATTATTTTAATATATATATGTATTTATACTTTTTTTGCTTCAAACGGGCCTCGACAAAGTTGCGCATGCGCACCGCGTAGCTACGCAGCAGTCATATAAAAGCTCGATCCGGGTATTTACGGGGCCTGTTTGGGCGACCCGTCGCCACAAGAGAGAATCGGTTCGTCTTCTGAGGGCAAATTTGGGGCCTAAAAGCCCGAAAAATCAGCCCGTTTTCCAACGTTGGAAGGCGGATAAGGCTCGGCGGGGGCGCAGTGACTGTCGCTCCGGGGGTGTTAAGGTGTTTGTTGAGGGTTCGAGACCCCCAGCACGTCGTGCTTTTTGTCAGCGTCGAGCCGTGAGACATTCGCTCGGTGTCTCTTGTTTTTCTCTCCGTGTCGTTGTTCAGGATGAAGCCGTGATGGAGCCCCCGCGTCGCACAGACATGAACCAGGGCCTTCGCCGCCTGAGCCGCACTCTCAACCAGCCGACGTTATCGGTTTCTACCCTGTTTGATGCTACAGAGCCCGGCTGCTCTGGTCCCGGAGCTCGGCCTCAACGTTTCACACAGCCGCACCGACATGGAGAAGAACCAGCCCAGATCCAACTCTACAGGCCCGCCGCCCGGAGAGTCTAAACCCAAAACCGGTACGAACTCGCACTTTATTACACACTATTAAATCATTAAATGTGTTTATTTGACGTGTTTACACACACACACACACACACACACGGTGTGTTGTTGTTTAGATCAGGCCGTTCACTTTATCAGGCCTTGACTTTTTGGGGTCGTGTCCCAAATCGCACTGTTTTGTCACTGTAGTGCACTTTAGTCTCATACGGTCTAATAGTAGCGTAGGGTGCAGTGGTAGGTCGCGTGAAAGGTATTTGGTATTCGTCCGCTTTTCATGGGCGTTTTTTAGAAAGTTGTTTTGTATATATATATAATTATTAATTATATATATTTATATATATATTTAGAGTTCCTAAAGCGGTTATGATTTGAGATCTAAATGTTAAGCACCTTAAGAATAAAAGATATTTAGCTTTGTGTTCTTTTTAAACTTCTTTGTAGGTCACGTTCATTTATTTTGTAACTATGGTTGAAACGAGCCAATCAGAGCTTCTAGATCTCTGGAATCTTTTAAAGAGTCTGGTTCCTCTCAAAGTTTCTTCCTGTAATTTTCGGGGAGTTTTTCCTTGCCACAGTCGCCCTCGGCTTGCCCAAAGGAGGTTTCTGTGTCTGTCGGTCTTGTATTTTGTGCAGTTGCATGTTGTCTTTAGGTGAGTGGAATAAGGGCAAAGCTACTGTGTGTGTGTGTGTGTGTGTGTGTGTGCGCGCGCGCACTCTTATCACGAGTGTCATCATAAAGCACAACAAAGTTCAACATACACACACAGTACCATAAATGATTTGTTGTTTAGAGTGTGTGTGTGTGTGTGTGTCACCTGAAACACATGATGATGTAGAAAACGTATAAGATTGAGTCTTCGGGTCGAATCGGAACGTCTCGTTGGTGCTTTGTGATTTCTAAATCCTTTCTCTATCACGTAGATGCGAAGAATAATGGCGGCTCCAAGCGCTACAACCGTAAGCGGGAGCCTGCCTTCCCCAAAGCGGAGAGTTTCTCGGGCCCCCGTCGCACCCACCCACAGAAAGGCAAGAATTTCGACAAGAGACCCCCACAGAGAGGAGGTGGCAGACAGGGTGGGCTCATGGGTGGTGGGAGAAGAGAAGAGGTGAGCAAACTGAACCCTGAATGTTTTTACTTTTTAAAATCTTTATTACAGTCTCTGTGTGTGTAAGCCTCTCTCCTCTCTCTCTCTCTCTCTCTCTCTCACACACACACACACACGCACGCACAGGTAGCGGAGACGCGCCGGGCCGAGTTTAGCCCGGCTCAGTTTTCTGGACCCAAGAAGATCAGCCTGAATCACCTGCTGAACTTTACGTTCGAGCCGCGCGGCAGCAACGCCGGCTTCGGAAACGACGGCCATACGTGCTGGGGCCGACGCAACAAGTGGGGCCACAAACACAAGCCCTTCAACAAAGAGCTGTTCCTCCAGGCCAAGTGAGTATCACCGACGACTCCGAATTGTGGTGGTTATTGTGTCGGTCGTTGTGATGCATTTAAAATTATTAACAGGGTTAAATAAAAGACCCCCCCCCCTCGATCCTGATGTTTAAAGATAAAGAACTAAAGCATCTGAATCTGTTATTCTGTTTATTTTACAATATATCTAAAAAGGAAATCTATGATTAATCGCTGCATTTTGGCGATTTAATTGGTTAGAAAACAGTTTAATTGCATTACTTGCATAATTCATGCCGGAGTCTTGCACACAACTTGTTTATGAGTAAATAAACACCATAATTAAGCCTCCACATGCTTCAGTATTGACTTGTTGGTTGACTTGTTTTTTTATCTTTCTCTGCAGTTGCCAGTTTGTGGTGATCGATGACCAGGACTACCAAGCTCACTTCACTGACCCGGACACCCTGGTCAGCTGGGACTGCGTGCAGCAAGTGGTAAGCGGAAAAAAAAGAACGCCTGCGTAAATGTGCCTCTGTCTGAAAATGTGGCGTCAGTCTCACCGCCGAACGTTTCATCGTTCCCACAGCGCATCTACAGCCACGAGGTTCCGTCCTGTCCCATCTGCCTGTACCCGCCGGTGGCTGCTCACATCACCCGCTGCGGTCACATCTACTGCTGGCCGTGCGTGCTGCACTACCTGTCTCTGAGCGACAAGACCTGGTCCAAGTGTCCCATCTGCTATGAGTCCGTGCACAGCGCCGACCTCAAGAGGTTCGTACAGTACGAGGTCTGGGGGGTGTGTGTGTGAGAATTTCTTGTCCGTCTGCCTGAGTAAACGTCTCCCCGTTTCTTCATTCTTCAGTGTCGTTGCCATGGAGACCCGTCAGTATGTACCCGGCGACGTGATCACCATGCGCCTGATGCGCCGAGAGAAAGGCGTCCTGGTAGCTCTGCCCAGCGCCCAGTGGGTCAAAGTGGAAGAGCCCATCCGCTTCGGAGGTAAGCAACACTTTTAAAGGGGGGGAGGGGGGGGGATCGAGCGCAGTATATATGAAACGCCGTTCTAACATGCGCGCCTCGTCTTCCAGATGTGCGTCTGAGCTCGTACTCCAAGCTGCTGTTGGCCTCCCAGGCGCAGGTTCTGGGTTTGCTGACCGAAGAGAGGGAGGCACTGAAAGTTCAACTGCAGCAGGAACAGGACGACCCTCAGTCCTGCTTCATACAGAGCGCCTTACTGCAGCTGCAGGTTCCTTACACACCAACACACACACACACATACACTGCTGCACTAGACACAAACCAGTTCTCTACTTTTAACTTTTAAAATGCATTAAAAACTCAGATGGATGTAGCCCAAAATCCGAAAAAACGACCCAAATATGGCAAAAAAAGATTTTATTTCTTAATCTTGGTGTAAAAGTTTGAACGTGGCGTCACTGAAACGTAACAAAAGTGGATGAAAAACGTTCGTTTAGTGACTAAACGACGAAGTTTCGGATTCTAAATGTTTAGGAACGAGAGGAGAAACTGCTGGTGAGGAGCGGTCAGCATCTGGAAGAGGCCGATGTGACTAAACTCTCCCTGGAGGACTGTCCTTCTGTCGGCGTCGTCGTCAACCATCTCACAAACGCCAAGGTAACGGTGACCGCCGCTCGCTGCCGTGCTCGACCCTCTCGATAGCCTCAGAGTAACGAAGCACCAAGAATCGATTCTGGTTTTAATGATCTTGATATTTGCTCGAAACGGCAGAATCTGTCCTCAGAAATGGATGTTAAGTGCAGCAGAAATGCACGTTCGACAAGGGCTACATTGTGGGTGGTCTGCTGTCATGTCGCACCAGGCAAAACATTCTAACCGTCGTTTTGTGCGCGCTCCTTGACGTCCCGCTGTCCGGTGTTCGCAGCCCATCCTCCAGTACGTCTCGGCGTTTGACGACGAGGTGCAGGAGCTTCCTGAATTCCTGCCCGAGGATCTGTTGGAGCAGGAAGACGATCCCGAAGATCCAGAACTGGCAGCGCCGGCGGCCGAAGAACCCGTACAGGAACTCCACACCGACGAAGCCGGACCGCTACAAACCTCTCAGCACGGTCCATATTACCACTTCTACCAAGGTGTGTTCTGCCTTTATAATAAATAATAGCGCATGTAAATCAAGTCGATTAAACACTAGTATGAAATACCCATTCCTGCTGTGAATACCACAGATATGACCCGCTGTTACAAACAAACCAAGGTGTGTGTTTGTGTTTAGTCGTCAGTCGTTGAAAGTCTTTAATTACCTGCGAGAATGAGAATGTAGGGACTGCACGGTGGCTTGCAGATGTTCCTCTCATGCTCAGACTTCGTGTGCTCTGGGTTTCCTCTCATAATCCAAAAACATGCAAGTGAGGTAAATTGAAAATAGGCAAATCTGCCCATGACTAGCTAGCTAAATAAATAAATGAATTGCTTTACCAAGCCCCAAATTAATTCCCAATTTCTGAAAAAGCACTCGGTCTGATAACCTACCGTGCTAGTCGTGAAATATAAGCACTGGGCTACACATCAAAATAAATCAAGTTTAATGTCCTCTGTACGGTCGTGTTCCAGCGGCGGACGGGCAGCAGATGTTCCTGCACCCGGTGAACGTCCGCTGTCTGCTGAGGGAGTACGGCAGCCTGGAGAACAGTCCTCACTCCATCACTGCCTCTGTGGTGGAGATCGAGCGACACACCGTCAACGAGGTACGTGGGCGGGTTCTCGTCCGTAAGCAAGAACGGTCCTGGGTTCGTACCCTAAACACATGACCGGTGAACGTTCTCGTTTTGTAGGATGTCCGTCGTCGGCATCGTTACATGTCTCACCTGCCGCTCACATGCGAGTTCAGCATCTGTGAGCTCAGCCTCCAGCCGCCCGTCGTCTCCAAAGAGACGCTGGACAGCTTCTCTGGTACGAGCATCTCTTTATACAATTGTATTTAATCACTTGTATCAGCGTGATCCGTTCTGTAAGAGGTTACGTGTGGCTTCTCGTCTCTGGTAGATGATCTGGAGCGCAGGAGGCGCGCCAGGCAGAAGAAAGCCAGGGAGGAGAAGAGGAGGGAGAAGAGGATCGAGATGGAGGAGAACCGGAAGCAAGGGAAATGTGAGACCCGAACCTCCACGTCATGCGCCTGACTGCATGTCCTTGGACTGTAGGATGAACCTGGAATACTCGGTACTTAATGAATGTTCTCTCTGTCCTCCTGACCCCCCCCCCCCCTCTCCCATTTAGACCCAGAGGTGCACATCGGGCTGGAGAACCTCCAGCAGTTCCCAGCATTCACCTCTCCGCCTCATAACGACCCAGTGACCCAGCAGGCAGAGTTCATGTCGGGACCCTCGTCTCCTCTCAGCAGCAGCCCCGCCTCGGGTAAACGCAACTGCTCGAACACACACTGTTTTGCATGATCACGTCTCCGGGGTACACAGAACAAACCCTTTCTGTGTGGCGTTGGGAGGAAATCGATACGGGTCAGGTTTATGGAAGAGGCACGAACTCGAATCCCACTAACGGACATTAAACCACTAATCACATTTAGATTAAACAAACAAACTATATTAATTCCCATAAGACATTTTTAGTTGCCTTGAAAACAGAAAAGATCAAACGAATATGCATAAGGTTAAAACACCTCCTCGTACATCCGATGCCGGATCGTTCCGTCTATAGACACGTCGTTGTACAATACAAAAGTGACGACACACAAACAAGCGTAGATCAGCAAATAAATAGAACTAAATAGAAAGTTTTATAGCATAACCAAAAGGCAAACGAGGTGGTAAAAAACACAGTTGGAGACGTGTGCGTGCATGTGTGTGCGTGCACGCAAAATAAAACCAAATTTATACGGTCATAAATCTAAATCCTCATTTATTTATGTCCAGTATTGAATGTGCACTTTTTATGAAGGCAACTTTAATAGCAGCAGCGCCCTCTACTGTTTAATTCGAGTTGAATATTTGGTCTGTAATGGTGTGATGGATCTTGGTGTTGCAGACGTGGCCGTGTTCCCCAGTCTGAGTGAGGCCAGTCTGTCGTGCAGCGTGGAGGACGACTCTCCCTGCATGTCCTTCGCTCAGGTACGGACCGCCGTCTCCCGATACGTTGATGCTGTGCGCTACGTTCTTGAGGGAGGTTCTCACATGTCTACGCGTTCTGTGCTTCCCGTTTATAGATGCTGAGGGACGGAAAAGCTCGTGTAGACGTCTGGCCCAAACCGGCGCCGAAGAAAGGTGAGGACGCGTAACAAACAATGTAGAAATCAGGATTAATAATGATGCAACTCCTCGGGACAGCCAGCAGAGGTCGTGGTGCAGCACGTCATGACTAACTCTGTCTCGGTCTATATTCTGTATAGCGCTATAAAGCACCTCCGATTGCAACGTAGTGGCGCTTAAGTACTTTGTACTGCTTGTTCATTCAGGTAATGAAAGGTTCTACTTTCAAGTCTTGCTCAGGGGTCCAACAGTGACGTGTTGGTGGTGCGGCCGGAACCCACAGAGGTTCTGATCACGTTTACTAGTACCTCATATCCACTGAGTTGTTTGTCTTGTACTGAAAAATGTCAGTTGAGGTTCGTCCTAGTGATCCAAGGTCGCTGGATCTTTGTGCCGTCACTGTTTGGGGGCCCTCACACGAGGCCCTCTACCTTTTTTTAATTGTTTGGACAGTAGACCATCATAGTTTTTTGTCTCTCAGACTCGTTCTTGGCTCCTCCGGCGGCCGACAGCGACGGCGAGAGCGACGGCTCGGACCGCGTCCCGGTCCCCAACTTTCAGAACTCCTTCAGTCAAGCGCTGGAGGCGGCCATGCTGCAGCTGGACCATAAGATCCCGCCATCCAACCAGGCTCCGCCCACCTCTGGTCAGTCCTCGGTCGCGACGTGAGTGTGAGAGAGAGATAGCGAGAGAATGAAATCTGGCTTTGTTTTACAGATGAGAAAGGCGGGAAGAAAAAGAAGATAAAGAAGAAGCTTCTGTTCAGCACCTCGATGGTTCACACCAAGTAAATCCACCTGCTGCAGCGCCGCTCCGAATCCGCTCCGTCTTCTCCTTCCTCTTCCCGCCCTGTAGACTCGATTAGCTGCGCGCCGCCCCTCAAACGAAGCTTCCGCGATCAAGCCAAAACCTCCGACCAGCAATGAGTGGCGTCCACGTCACGTCCGTCCCCTCGTGCACTTACCTGCTTGTACGTGTCCTTACTCTTGTACACGCGGCACTTTTTTTTTTAAACCACCTTCCCGAACCTGTTGGCGGCCGAGCCAATTAATTAGTGGAGGTGTTCCACTACTCCTCGTCCATCATCTGATATTAAAGCCGCTTCGTTTCTGGGGTTCAGACGTGCTCGAAAGTCTCGTTTGTGATGGCAGTCGGCCAACTGCAGAAATCGAACCCCCTTTCACATCACCGCCGAACCCTTCCGAAATGGAAACGGGCTTCTATAATCCGCGTACGCACACATATCAGATTCGATTGTGTGTGTGTCTGTGTGTGTGTGTGTTCGCTTCAAGTAAAGTAAGATAGAAAAACGTTCGTTCGTGTTTCGATTCATCCTGGTCATTTCTTTTCTTGCTTTGAGGTGCAGCTGGATGGAAGGGAGAGAACAGGAGGGTATAAATCTTGTTTTTAAAAATATATTAAAAAAAAAAATACAAATGGATTGGAATAACTTGTACTGTTGCTCGTGAACATGAACGATGATGCTCATGGATTTTTTTTTTTTTGGTCAGCGGATTCTGTGATTAGAATAAATGGATCATTTATTTTGTGTGTGAACGTTCCAGCTGATCTGTAGGAGTGTTTTCTTCTTCTTTGCCTTTGCTTTAGTGATCCTGACTTCCTTCTAACACACACACACACACGCCCGTGCGCGGTGCTGCCGTCTGGTTTTATACCTGGTGAAGTTCATTTTGTTTGTTTAAAAGATTTGCGTTTTTGGGTTTGTTTTTTTCTGCAGGACTCTGTGGTAAATCCTGCACATTTTAGTTGCTTAAGATTTAATAAACGATGATACACAGAGACTTTGTTGTGTAGTTTTTGCTTGCGACGTCATCACTGACCACCTGAGTGACGACGACGACGACTTCAGCGCTCGTCGCTCCGGGTTTCACGTCGTATATCGTACACTGGGTACATTTTTAAAATAAGGATTTTATAGACAAATGTACGAGACGATCGAATCTCCTTCTATTTAATATAATAATCATTCATTATTCAAGTTTTTAACAAAATAATTCAAACGCTTTTATTGATCACGTAATGACGTCTGCAGTACAAACAAATTCTTTCTTCACGTCCCAACTTGTACATAAGTTGCACGCTTGCTTTTTGGGGTGCATTTATTTTCCACACGAATGTTTACAGGCACTGATTCTTATTTACAGTGAAACAAAAAGAAAATACAAATTTAATGTACAGATATTAATTATATTTCCTCGTCTTCCTGCTCCTCATCGTCGTCGTGATGTACGGTGAGTCCTTCTGCCCGAGAGCAGCTCAGCATGACTTTCCTCACCTCTCGCTTTTCAGCTGCACGTAAAAGAAGCAGAACGATTAAAGACGTTTGTATTTTTTAGATTTAGACATTAGATAATATAACAGATCTTTTCTAATAATGAGTTGCTCCCGCTGTTCATCGTTAATTAATAACGGCTGATAAAGGCCTTTTTTATTATTCAGTTTGTATAATCGCCGGCTCCCTGCGTATCAAAACGATGCCAACCACAAGGGGGCGCATCATGGCCCATGTGCACATTTACAGTTAAAGCGGTCGCTCCCTGTATGTCAGTGTCTCGATGTTTACAGAGTTTCGTTTACAATTCGACGTTCTTAAACAAAATCGCTCAGCTAGAATCCACAACTGGAGGGTGAACACAAACGTGACAAAACCCTCAGAAAGTCGACACCACCTAGTGTTGTAGCGGTGAACTTTTTTTATTACACGGTGCGTAGTAGCGACAGACGTAAATCAATCAGCCTTAACAGACTCACAGAGAAGGAACGACTATATTGTGGAAATATGTTTCCGTTGATTTGTCCACCACATTTATAAAGAGCAAATGGACAGAAAAGAGTTTGCATGTTCTCCTTATGTCGGTGTGGCTTTCCTCCGGGTATGCCGGTTTTCCTCCCACAGTCCGAAGACATGCCTTCAGGTTTTATTGGAGATTGAAATTGTCCTCTGTGTTTGTCTGTCTCTGTAACAGACTGGTGACCTGTTCGGGTGTTTAGTGTAATCACTCGGTGTGCAACCGGATTAAGCGCCGGTGGAACTAGACGGATTTCAGACAGATAAGTGAAGCTGGTACCTTCGCTTTTGCAGAGCGGCAGCATCCGACACAGCTGCTGTCGTCCATAACGCACGAGGAACTTCTGACACGTTCGAATGGTCCCTGACGGCAGAACGATGAACCATTACTGCACCAGAACAGAAACCCACACACGAGCGGCGGTGAACGGCTGACCTCTAACCTCCGACGTGTATGCAGTTGAAGAAGCATCGTATCGTCTGGCCTTGACTGTAGACGCTGTTGATGAAGGGCAGCGCCGACCACAGGAGGCGATAGTGAGCCTTCCGGAAGCGTATCATCACGATGCCGGTGTAGGCGTTCACATACGTCACTGAAAGAAAACGACGGTGAACTTTCGCCATCTTAGTAGCAGAAACGCCCTTGAGCAAGGCACCAAACTCCACGGGCGCCGTGACTAGGGCTGTCATCACAACATCGTCTTTTAAGAGTCACATCTTTTTTATTTCATGGTTCGATAGCCCCGAAGTTTTCTGGGCAGAGTTTTGCACGTTCGCGCCCAATGTTCGTGTGGGGTTTCCTCCCACAGTCCAAAGACATGCGGGTAAAGGCAAAGTGGGCAATTGTGCCACGGGCGTGTTTGATTGTGTGATTACAAACAAAATGACATTAAAATGCTTAATAAATAAAAACATTATGATAAATAAGAGTGTCTGGTGTGACCTGAAGTGTAAAACCACGACGTTTGAAGCACGTAAACAAACCAACAAACAAACGAGCTGTAAACGAACCTGAGGATCCGATGCTGTAGAGGGCGACACCGTGCTCACCGTGAGCTCTCAGTACCGCGTCTCTCACCGCCTGATAAACATTTTTCTCCTCCAGGAACCTGCGGCTCTTCCGGTCCGATACACAAACCTCACACAGCAGGTACCTGCGACGTCACACAACATCAACAACAACAACAAACAATAAACAAAAACAAACAACAGCGTTTAACCTCGATTTGATCCGGACCATGATGCTCACGTGCACGAAACAATCAAGCGCTTCCGGGGTTTCCAGCGCTGGCCAATCAGAAGTTAGCAAGTCCAGCCAGGAGGCGTGGCTTCATTAAAAAAATAACCGTTATTGTTTTTTTAAATCTATATTTTTATTATTATTTTAAGACTACATTATAATTAATGATCTAATATAATGATAATGTTGTTAATATTACTACTATTATTATTATATTAAATAAACAAATAAATTATTGTTATCGTTGTTTTTACTTTATGTATTATATGATTAATATTAATATTAGTTATTAGTATTTGTATTAATTATACTTAATAGCAAAACTATGTTCTTAGCATTACTGTTTATATACTGTTGTTGTTGTTAATGTTGTTATTTTATTATTGTCATTGTTTTTCAGATTAGGATTTTATTTTTTGGTCTGTTTTAGTTGATGATAAATTATAATTCGACCCTTTTTGTCACCACAATTAAATAAAATTAATAAATTTAGACTTAATTAAAACAAATGCGGTTCCTGCAGTTCAGTCTAGTGTCGACAGATGTCGCCAAACTGACGTTAAACGCGTCCACAGTCGAATCTCAGCCGTTTATTTCTTTCTTTCTTTCTTTCTGACCGAAAGAACATACCAAATTCTTGACTGGCGCCGACTAGGGGCGGGAGTCCGACTGCACCGACGTCGGCTGGACGTTCAGGAGGTCCTGGGTTCGATTCTCATCCCCCAGTCAGCTGCTGGAAAGGAGTGTGTGTGTGTGTGTGTGTGTGTGTGTGTGTGTGTGTGTGTGTGTGTGTGTGTGTGTGTGTGTGTACCCTG
>JAOUQU010000027.1:120638-132771 GCA_028566735.1 Ammoglanis amapaensis
TAGCAGAGCCTGGACTTGAACCCCCAACCATTGGGTTAACAGCCCAACGCTCTACCCACTAGGCTACACTGTCCCTGTATCTGTTGGTAATGTCTAGACAGCGGGTACCACAGGGCAATACTTACACACGTTTGTTTAATTCAGTAAATTCCCATTTCTAGGGGATTCGTAGTTTTAGATTTCTGTCCATAGTAGGTCAGTGGTCCTCAAACTGTGATTAATTTCTATAATACTATCTGTTGCCTTGTTTATTATGAAGTATCATTTAGATTGTTGCTGTTGGAAGTTCTGCGGTTGTGTTTCTGCGAGGCTGAATGAACTGGAGCTGCCGCTTGATTAAGTGGGGTAGGGACAAGGACAACCGGAGCCGGAAATAGCCACAGTTCCACCACGGCTCTTTCACAAACTACTAGAAACAAGATCCTCGCTTATAAGACTCAAAACCAATCTAAACATATTTCAGTGTTGATACGGGCCAATTAATGTCAGTGCTGTGATTTCAACAGGCAAATTCTCAGCTACGTGTTGGCTGTCTACGTTTATATAAGCTCATAGCAGCCATGTAATTACAGCTTGTACTCTCTGTTAATTCTGTTTTAATGCACTTTGCAGGGTTCATGGTTTGTATGGAGATCAATCGTCAGTGTGAAAAGTTTTAGAACCTGTCGGAATTATCGGAAACCTCGTGGTCAGTAGCTTGCAAGGGTTTGGTACTAACTTTAGAACAGCTGTTTCTAGAAGTGTGAGTCAGGCACTCATTTACACCGACTTGTGTATGGAGGAGCAGCTCGGGTAACTGACGGGTAAAAACAAGGGCCGTCGAAATTGACCGGGCATTTACAGAGTGACTATTTTGCCGTGACAGCTTGTGGACGAGAGGTCTACACAGATGTCATTTGACCGTTGGTGGTCTGGACCTCGATTGCATTCAGTTACATCGATTGTGTGAATATTGTTCCACCTTATAAATATGTTTTAAACCCTTGCTTTTTAAAGTTTTAGAATCGTTGTACCTAAACGTTAATGACGGTTTACTACACTAAACTAAATTCTAATCATTAAGAATTTGAAAAACAAATGGCATCACTACGTTCAATTTCATTACGATGTTATTGTCGTAAGCCTCTCGTCTACATTAGCTCTGTTTAATCAAATAAGCTAAATATAATGTATAATATACAGTATAATGTACTTAAAGCTCAAAAGCTTGAAATAAACATGTTTGTGTGAGCAATCTTCTCAAGCTATGCTTACATGAATGATGTCAGAACAATAATAATACACACATGACATTATGAGTATTTGGATTTTAAGCTAAATAATTTCATTCTTAGTGCTTTTAAAATCATTTTGTCTCAAAAAAGAGCATTAACAACCTACTGCTTGTTGAGACCGTTCATATTTTGAATATTTTATGTACATTTGGCAGGGCGGAACTTTTAAAAGTCATCGGATATTAAGCTATTTTGTTTACTATGCCAACTTTTAAGCTATTAAACTCCGATGGTAATTTGTTCAGTGCAGTTATTTATAGTGATGGATGATGCACAGATCCAAGTGGACTGTTGCAGTCACTATTTTTACCCCAATATCGAAGCTGTTGGATGGCGAGTGTAAAGGAATTATTCCTAGGAAACTTTGTAGTCAGTACTTGAATACATAAAGGAATGAATAATGAATGTGCAAACTTTTAAATGAATTAAACATGGACATTTTTATACAGCTTTAAAAACAAGACTTTTAATGACTGGAGAAGAAATGAAAGAGGTTATAATACTGTAGAAATTCTGCTAGTCGTTGACTTGCTGTCATTATTTATACGTGGGCAACAGTTAGTTTGTGTTTTTGTTCCATGTACAATTCCACAACGTTGCTTCGATTACTGGATCCTGTGGAGGATTATATACATCTTTACAAACACCAAGAAGCAGCCAGTTACATGTATATAAATGTTTATACTGCCCTCATTGCCTGCTAAATGGTTGGCGTGGCCACGGTAGTCGACAAATAGAAACACAATTGGGGACTAGACGCTTATTAGTTCTAACAGTATTAAGATAAGATAAGATCATTCTTTATTAGTACCACATTGGGGAAATTATGTCATTAGGGGTTGTTGTAAAATACGGATGCTATTTATTTTTTTGTTTGAATATTTGTTGACTAAAGCTCTGTGAAGTCTTGGCATTATTATATCTTATATATTACTCGTTTCCGGGTGAAACTACCCACCGAGACCTGGATAATCGATATGGTACAGCTTTTCAAATTCTAACAGAAAGGACCTGGATAAAATGGTTAATATTGACGAAATAAAAACTGTAAAACTGTCGCTGTACTTTTTTTTTTGTTTACAGGAGTTAACAGACCTACAGAGGGACCCGCCTGCACAGTGTTCAGCAGGACCAGTGGGAGAAGACTGTGAGTACATGGGTATTAAATAAATAAATGGTTTGATGCGTAAATCAAAGTGTGAGTGACTTCACTTGGTCAGTGTTAGTTATAATTGTTGGGTACATTTGTGTACAACAGCTCTCTCGTGTTTTTCAGTGTTTCACTGGCAGGCAACGATAATGGGGCCGGTGAGTACTTTCCTTCTTTCTTTTTCGGTTTCTAAGTACAATTAGAGTTTTGGTTTCTCGGTAAGAAGGACCGTTGCCTCACAGCAAGAACATGTCCATTATCCAAAACCATTACAAAGGTACCATTACCTGTCATGAATGGTTACACAATCATCTGCCTGTACATTGTCATCCAAATGTGTCCGTATGAATATTTTCAGAACGACAGTCCTTACCAAGGTGGCGTCTTCTTCCTCACGATTCACTTCCCTACAGATTACCCCTTCAAACCTCCGAAGGCGAGTGTTTAACTTTTATAGTAGAACTGTAACATACTACCATAGTCGTCGTTTTTAACAAAATAACAGTACCTAGTACATTTCTGTCTACTTTCCTACATGCTCTACCTCTGAAGAGCTTCACTTACTATCCTGCATATTGACGTTGGGATTGATTACAGGTGGCGTTCACGACGAAGATTTACCACCCCAACATAAACAGCAACGGCAGCATCTGCCTCGACATCCTGCGCTCGCAGTGGTCTCCTGCTCTTACTGTATCGAAAGGTACGTCTTCGCTACTATGTGGGATTTGTGAACGAAACGAACCGATACTGATGTTCGGTGCCTCTCATGATTCATGATACGAACCCGTTTCTGTCGAGATCTGTGCTTCCGTTGATTAGGCTGTCTGTTCTGTCCTGCAGTCCTGCTGTCCATCTGTTCCCTGTTATGTGACCCGAACCCTGATGACCCTCTAGTGCCTGAGATTGCACACACGTATAAAGCAGACAGAGAAAAGTAAGTAGACCACACACATAAGGCTTATGCACGGGTAGAAATGTCTGACATCGATCGTAAAGGTTTGACCAAGAGTTTCCCACTGACCCCATAATTAGTGCTTAAGGTACGGGGTTAGAGATTAGATGGTTACTGTTAGGAACCCTAAATTGTTTAAAACGGTCTTCCATTGTAATTGCAAGTCGAATTTGGATAGTGTACATCTAGTGGCACATACCGGTTTGATTCTGAGAGTCAACAGGGTATAACTGAAATGCTTTCGAGCAGGGCACTGAACCCCTAACTGCTCCTATGGCACCGTATCTAAGGCTGCCCACAGCACCAGACATGTTTGCTCACTGCTGCCGGCTAGTTTGTGTTCACTAGTGTGTGTAATGTTGTGTTTTACCTCACAGATTGGGTTAAATGCGGAGGAATAATTATTCACTGTGGTGAGAACAGAGGCAAGTACTATTCTAAATTCTTAAATTCTGTTTTGACCAGGTACAACAGACTAGCGAGAGAATGGACGCAAAAGTACGCCATGTGAGCGAGACAGCGTCTGTTCGAAACCGCCACAGAGAGCGAACGACCAGGACGAACCTGTTTTAACTTTTTCAAACGCGAGAGAATAAAAACGAGTGGATTGAAGGATGGAACTACACCAAGCATTCAGATTGAGAGACCAGCAGTGAGACCAGTTAACAACACCGCACGTTGGCTGCCAAGTGCCAAAACTTCACCCCATTGCTGTGTACCAGGGCAAAACGGATTTTCCGAGTGATACTGGAAAAAGCTCTGACTAACCAGACTCATGAGTATTAGTGCTACTGCTGTTGTGATGGATTCTTTCTCCATGATCTGGTCGCCTTTTTAATCATCTCGGTTTGTTGATGCCTGTGCCAGGCGGGCACAAGACATGGTGGAACTTCTCTCGGCCTTGCCAATATCCACAGCATCTTGTTTTCATTTCTGTAGGTATCAGTTGTGTGTTTTTGTGAGTTGCGGTATGTGACGGTATACACTCAGGGCACGATGCAGTTCGTAACCCATTCAGTATTAATAATAGAATGTTTATGCTTTAGGTTGTTTGTTTATTCAATGTTATAATAGTAATATTGTCAGAATATTCATAGATAATATAAGGATGCTTACAGGGCTTAGTTTTAATCACGCATAGCAGACTTTATTTGAACAGAAATGATGAATAATATTACAATATGTGTGTTCCATCCAATCCACATTATATTGTGTTTAAATCCGTACACATAAGGGAGGCAGGGCAGCAATCCAAGCAGAGTAAACTCTCATTAAGCCCAAGAATAATTAACATTTTAGAAAAAAACGGTCAGTATGATTTTATAAATATATTTTGACCGGGTCATGTTTCTAAGAGTGAAGAAGACACACAATATTCAAGGAATCACTGGACATTATTCAAGAATATAAAAAATTGGAAAAACTAGTTTTTGAAATGTGAATAGATCTGGATTGAATGGAAGACAGAAAGATTCCCTAAAATGTGAAACAACCATGTTTTCATTACATTATGTAAATGTATATAGAGGGGAAACTACAGTCATCTATTCTTAATGGCTGCTTTACTAACGTCCTGCCACTAACATTGAATGAACTCTGTGGATTGTAGTTCCTGAACCGAGAGCAAACGTTGGTCGTTCTTCGATGGACTTTGAGGATTTGCTTTTGTTTTACAGTCTAACTTCTCCAATCTAACATCAGCTTGTATAGTTGTAATTAACAGGATAAGTGCACTTGCAAAACTAATGCCTGACGGTTTCGATTTATACTTCAACGCCTCAACATCGCCGTTTTCCTTTCCTGTTGTTTTGTACATCGACGTAATTCACCACCAAACCGCTAGAGGGTGTCTAATTGCAGAGGATTCTGCTTTGTTTGCGTTTACTCTTTAGTATGGCGACAAGTGAGATAGGTCGCAGATCGATATTGAACAATGAATGCTTTTAAATGTCAGATAGTTAACATCAAGCCACCTCCATATGCAGAGAGTGAATACTTTAATTACAAGTCTACACACTGCATTATTTTGATGGCTGTCGTGCCCCCCCCCCACTTTTCTTTGGATGTGGTGTACGTCGGGTGACTCAAACGCTTTGTGGAGGAGGCTCGCATTGTTGCAGGCGTCAATTCAATGCTGAAGTTTAAATCGGCATAAATCCACAACTACTGATCTGAAACGTTATTATTACTGCACGGCTTCATATCATGACCACTTGTGGGGTGTGATTGTTTTAGCCATAGGATTGATGAGCTTCGATATTTTCCAACTCACTGAATAGTCCCCACAACTGTTTATTTACGAAATAAGATAGGATTTGAGACTCGGTAGGCATTCGCATTGCTTCGTTGCTGCTTGCCATGTACATCAGTGCACTAGAGAATAACTCTTATAATGTATTATTACTTGACCTTGAACTGCCTCTTTCCCAAACTGTGGGCATTAACACAGAGGTCTCTATTTGCTAAAATTACTGAAAGGAGATTTACCTAGATACGTTTAATTTTCTTGAGTAAATATACGGTTATGTCATACTCACTACCGTACGTCCAACTGACGTATGACACGGTGAAAGCTACCTGATGTCTCACCAGGGACAAAAGGAATTAACAGCAACAACAACTATTATGTTTAGCTTATTTTCATCAATTATTTGGTTATCAGGTCATTTAAAAACGGTAAATCCACACAATGTGGGTGTTTTAGGCAGTTGTTTTGATTTTCTGATTTTATCATGGCTTGGTTTATGTAACATTGCCCCATATGGAGCAGTGGGATTTTCTTCTGCATACCAGCATCGTGCGTCTGAACTTCCCGGTTTAAATCTTAACATTACTGGTTAGCTGGGTTTGACGTTAGAGTAGTTACCATGCTCTGTAAAACATATGAAATGTGAAACGGCAGAAAAACCTGCACAATGTCCCACCAGCGACAAAAGGAACGAATAACAACGCTGTAGTTAATGCGGGACTTATACAAAATCTCCACCAATTCTTTTTTTAGTTTAGTATTGAAAACCGAATCTGAGCAGGAGTGAAATCATATTGGATGTATTAATATTTAGTAATATAGAAGTTGTTTTTATTATATTCTAAACTTGTATGATTGTAGATTTATTAGGTGTGTAAGTCTTAATCACTGTGCATTAATTTTTTTAATGCAAATTAAAGCTCCGATTTCTTTTGTACTTGTTACTCAACCAAATCTAGTGTTTTGTGTTGCGGATGTTCTTGCCAAAAAAAAAAAAAGTCATTCTCTTTTACTATATGATGACTAAAGTTAAAAGGATGTGATCCCTTTTTGATCGTCACACTAGCAATGTCAGTGTTTGTGTCTGTTATACTTAATTTGTAAAGATCTCAACATTGCTTAATGTAAGTATTCAATTGGAAAAAAAACGATCAAACCAGTGGTCTCTAACCACCGGAACACTGAATGGTACCGGTCCAAGTGTCCAACATACGTTGGATGTCATTGTCTCCTATCACACATAAGTGGGAGTCTTGTTACAGTAAAAATAATTTAAAAGATTTAATCCTCTCGTCCCTAACTGTCCATGAAGTTTTAGGTTAAAAAGAATTGCATCCCTATGAAAAACTATGAGTGATTTTATTAATCCATATAAGTACGGTTGAGAATCCTACTCGGCTCTTTGGATGGTGGTGTTGGTTTATCCACAAATCCATGTAAAGGGTTGTTCATTACCCCATTTCACTGCTCAATAAATGACCCACAGTTTGAAAATGGGCACTGGTTGGTGTTATGTTGTCGAGGAATCATTTTGTTAGCTTTTACTTTCATATTAGTGGCTTTCTTGATGATGTGATAGTTTGACTGGCGTTATGAGTGTTATTGGAAAGAAGCGACATCGGCATTTAAAAAGCATTTTCTTTTTTTAACATTAGAAAAAAAATTCTCATACAAAAAAAGGTCTGCATGTATAGTGTCAAAAATCTTATCAAGATATATCTGATACTGATTCCATACCATCATCCTCAAAATAATCCAGTACTTTTCTGCATCATGTTGGGAGCATTATGTTACAGTATGTTAAAGGTCACGGGGTTGATGGGACACAAATGGTCAGCAAATGTTACCTATCTGTTTGCAACATGAAATATGATCACTGATCCAATCCAGCGTTGGACCCCGATTAGATTTGATATTTATACAAACAGTTGGTGCTTCAGTCATTATATTAAACAGCTTCACCTTTTAGTCTTTTGTTATAACACTAAACATTGGCACACATGACGTATCCGCACATGATTTATTAAGTATTGTGATATATTTGACATCATTTCCCAGCACCTCTATAATGTATAAACAAACGATCATCTCCACATGGTCCTTGGTTAATTTCTTGATCTGGTGCGCATCATATCACTATGTTATGGATTAGTGTATCAAAAAAGATTATTATTTTGTTGATGAATCTCATGTATGATGTGTTTAGAGTGCTTCTGAAAGTAGAACATTAATGACACTATTCGTTGTCCTTTGACTAGTGACTAGACTACATTGTTATAGCTATGCTTGATTGTTCATTGTTTTGTGGCCTGCTTCATGTTATTTATTTTGTATTTATTCGTTGCTGTTTAACGTTCAACGCAAATGCAGTCGATCATGAATTGTTTTGCTCTCTCTTGGCGGAATTCGAGCAGTACTGGAACAGGAACGTGTCTACAATTCCGTTTGCAAATCAGGGATCTTTCACAGATGTTTCACCTCTTCTTTCGGCCTCAGTTCCTATTCAGATTCGGCCTTGTTTGTCATCGCTGTACCCCAAGCAGAAGTGTACTGTAAAATGTTTCTGTTTTGTTCAGGCCAGAACCTGGGACTGGTACTGTACTGCACTATACAGAGCCATGTCGAACTCTCCTTGCTAAATGTTTCAGATGAAGACATGAACAGTGTTCTCCTTCAAAGCTCTCAGAACTGCAGAACTAACCACGGACGTGTTGCATTAGTGAATAAAGCCCCTTTGTTTTATACTTTGTGTTGTGTCATTTTTTATGTCTTTGTATTGATATCACTGAATTGAATTTTACAAACGTCTTAGAAAGTTCTGCATCCATGAAGCCTGGAAGGAATTGAATCTGCACTTTAGGCTATCGGTTAAAGCAGCATTTATTCAGGTGCCTTTAAAGCTTAAAAAACAATAATAAACCCTAATAAACAAAACACAAACAAAGATGGCGATGTCTTGGCGCCATTGTGCGTGGCTTCGTAAAAGTTCGTGCATCTCCGTCAATCTTCGTTCATCTTCGTGAGCTTTCGTGCATCTCCGTCAATCTTCGTTCATCTTCGTGAGCTTTCGTGCATCTCCGTCAATCTTCGGGAACTTTCGTCCTCCGTCATCTTGATTTCAGTTTCTTAAGTCTTAACATTAACTGCCTGGATCATCAGATTATTATTAGTCTTCTGCTTCATTCAACTGCTGTAAAAAAAAGTTAGAATAAAGATATGAGCTCTTATCAAAGTTATTATTAAACTATTTTATACTTTCCTTCTCCATCCCTGTTATGCTGATCAAAAATCGCGGTTCATGTTGCTCTACATTTTGGCCACAAGATGGCAGTACAGGAGTCATAATTGCTATGAGCAGATTCGCCTCAGCAGGTCTAAACTAATTTATTTCTTTACTCTTAATCTAAAGATAAAATTAACCGGAACAAATTCATACAAGTTTACAAATGCAATACTTTATTCTGTTTCAAATTCAAGTAAATGCACATTTTTCGACCTTGAATATTTCATTGCTGATTTTATGGTCTGTTTTGAAAACCCAATGCACTTTAATTTGTCCCTTTTTTATTTATTTATATTAATATATTCAGATGTAGTTTAGTATGTATTCACATGTTGACATATTAGCTTGATCTAAACAGCACAAACAGCAGAATTTTACATTTCACTTTACGTTATCTTTAAAAATCCACCAAATATCTCAACGTTTGATGTCTGTTTTGAATCAGAAACTCATTATTAAACACCTTAAAGTCCATAAAATATTTAGAGTTAATATTAAACAGATTTGCAACACATTAGCAGACAATAAAAAAAGTCTTGTTCCTGGTTTTATAGACCAATATGATTATAATAGAACACATTTATTTGTCAGTACACATATATAAAGATGTACAGTACAACAAAAATCCTTCTTTCCATATCCATGCACTAGGGGGCAGCAGTGAACACACTTTTGCCTGGAGCGGTGAGCAGCCCTTGCCATGGTGTATGGGGAGCAGCAGTTAAGGGTTCGAAGGACTGCCCAAGCAAACTTTGGTTGGCAACTTTGCGATTACAAGGGCAATTCTCTAGAAGCAAAGGCTACGACTGCCCCCATTGTGTATCGAGCAAGGTACTAAAGGTATGGCACATATTTCATAAAGTCATTGTTTAGATTTTTGAGTCTGTCTTCACTAGACTTATTGCTCTAAAGATGAACGAGTGAACTGTTCACGAGCTTTTATTCTCATCTCTCCAGAAATAATGAGCGGAGATGCCCATTGTTCACTGATTTAGAGTAAGACTTGTAAGATTCGGAGGAGTGGATTCGGACTGTGGACTGAGACACCGGCAAAGCAAACCGACAAAACAAAATGCCTCTTGTGCCCATGTGACATGCTTCTTCAATATTCAACTTTAGGAGTTCTTTATCAAACAATAAGTGCTTCAGAAATCCGAGCAATTGAATCTTCCAGACTGCAAATCAGGTGATATGAACTCCTCAGCCATCAGTGCATTTCTGTTTAATCCGATTCCCAAAGTTCTGGGTCGCATCAGCACATTTTCATACCAAATCGAGTTGTTGTTTTTTTTATTTCTTGAAATTGACCGCTGCTGACTTGAATGTGTCGGTGTGAGTGATAATGCGCGAGGCCGGCGACGCTCCCCGCCTCTCGATTTCATTATCTATTTATCGACGTGGAGCGGGCAGTAAAGCGGGTCCGATTGTGCTGGCGAGTGCTCGGGCATTGTGCTGCCTCTATTCATGTGCGAGTCAGCTGGCTGCTCGGGTTTCTGCCTGGCCCTTCTGTGTTCCAGTACGCTCCTTATGAGCTTCCCTTTCTGTGCCTTAAACAAGGCCAGGAAGAGAGAGGGAGTCCATTCTGCTGGCCGGGATCCTTATGAATGGCGTCCACTGTTCGCTGCTCTTAAATGGCTCGCTTCAGTGTCAGGTTGGTGGAGTCTCTCATCAGCGTGACGCTGAGAAAAGGAACGTTTTTCTTGTTCTTTTTTCTTTTGGAAGACCTAGAGATTCCTGGAGATAATATCCTATTGTTGGGATGGAAGGAGGAAGAGATTCGCTTCTGAGATTTCAATGACTCCAGTGTCCGAGGCCGGGGAGAAAGCATGGGGCTTGCGTGGGCATCGTGCCTGCTCTGAGTGGCACTAATGAAGGCATGGAGCAAAAGCCTGTGTCCCTAATGTCCACATATGACTTAAACTACAGCCTATATGGAACTAATGACTTTAGTTGTAGATAAGTCCATGCAAGTGTCAGGTTTAAGACTTAATGGGGTCCTAGGGAAGCATCAACTTCTCTACGTTACTCTACCATCAGATAAAGGTTTCATTTAATACCATTTGTTTAAACCAGCTCTTGGTCAGGTGTCTAAATACATCTGGTCATATATTTACATTTAATTCTAAAAAAGATGCGCTTTCTGACCCACCTCTCCCTATTTAACCGGGCTCGTGACCGGCACTACAAGGCACTAGGGGTTTGTGCATCCTAGTAGTACAATTCCATGTCTATTAAACTGATTGCAAGTTTTTGGACTGTAAAAGGAAACCCCATGCATTTAAGGGAAGAACATGCAAACTTTACTGTGCCGGGGCTCGAACCCCGAACCTCCCTTATGCTGTAAGGCGACGAGGCGACAGTGCTTCCATTTAACCTCCATTACACTGTACTAAAATAGCCAATCGGCAATATTGGGAAGATGGTTTTAATGTTGGGCGTCACAGTGGCGTAGTGGTTTGCAATCTGAGCTCACCTTCGGGTCCTGGGTTCGATTCCCAGGTAAAGCAATGCCGGGCTTTGAGTGTGTGCAACCTCATGATGAATATGCACATCTCTGCTGGTCGTAGCTGGTTAGGACCGGCTTAGGTGGTCTCCCAGGGCTGATCCGGGCTGTTTTACATATAATGAGAGATGTCCTGACAGCTACCAGGACCGGTAACATAAAACTGTCATAATACCTCTTATTACCAGCTTTAACCACTCATGACCACATATGACATCTGGCATGGAAGGTCTGTGTCATGGTTATGACACCATTATGACCGAGAGTTCAAGGAAATTGTTAGAAAACATGATTTCAGCAGCTCTGATCGGATTTTAGGCAAAGATAATATTACGTCGTGTACTCGGTACCATCAAAACACCAAAATGACCCCCCCCCCCAAAAAAAAGCTAGGTACCATACCAATACCAATTTATTTGGATTTTTCAATTTACCACATGATAACACACATAAACGAAGGAAGCTGGTCTGGCTCAAACCTCAAACAATGCCAGGTTGTAGCTGTTGGGCCCTCGACTGAGGCCCTTAACCCTTATTTGTTCAGGTTGTTACTATAACTGTACTGTAAATCACTTTGGAATGAATAAAAGTCAATAAATGTGAATCTGAATGGCATTTTCTTTCATGCCAATAAAACTTATTCTGTGTGTGTGTGTGTGTGTATGTGTGTGTGTGTGTGTGTGTGTGTGTGTGTGTGTGTGTGTGTGTGTGTGTGTGTGT
>JAOUQU010000027.1:135622-138122 GCA_028566735.1 Ammoglanis amapaensis
ACACACACACACACACACACACACACACACACACACACACACACACACACACACACACACACACACACACAATGCCAATGAGGAGGATGTGTTCTGAAAATATACCACCAGCTGTCATATTTATTAGCTGTAAAAAATATATAAACACTTTATATACAACTGTGCAAAAAAAGACCGTATAAAAATATGACTGTATTAATGCCTGATACAATAAACATATTCTATTCTAATTCATATTTGTTTTTCGATTCAAAGCCATAAATTGTAAAACTAGAGAAACAAAAGTTTTGGAGCGATCTTTTTTCCAGGGATGTGTGTATATTTATAAATGTCCAGTGGGCAGCCCTCGTCCACAACTGCCCCATTCATATATTTTCTTTATTATGCATATTAAGAGTCATATAGACACCTAACACTAATAGCTAATAGTATAACAGATAGTAGTAAATAAGCAAACGTGTGATTATAATCTCTATAATATTTGATTATGGTTTATTCCTTTCCAAAATCCCACCGTGTCCAGGTCACACGTCTCCTCAGATCAAAATGCTGAGTAGTGTGACGGGTTAGTGAAGGAATTAAGGAAATGATGGGAAGCAAAAATGAACGGGAAAAAAGAACGTGGAACTAAAGGCAGCCGACGTAAAGCTACACCCTCCGTTTAGGAAACGGGACGTCTACCTTTGACACACAAACCTGGCTCTGTGAGCCGGGGCTCAGTTCAATGCGCTCATAATGAGGCGTAGATACTCTGAATCCCCCGGATCTGAGCCGAGAGCGCTGAGCTCCTCGAAAAGCTAATGACCCATACAGAGTAATCACCTCAAACAAACACTTCATCAGAGGTGCTCAGACATGTTCACCGGGCAGCGCTGACTGGTGAGAGAGAAGAAGGGACTGAGTGAATGTACACGACACACACACACACATACAAACGCACACGTTTGTTTAGCCGTAACTCTAAACTTGAGCCGTGCTGTTGCATGCTTTTTCAGGGCGGGTACAGTCTCTACCTCCACTTTACCTCATAAGAGCCAAAACAATGCTGGACAGATTAGCACTCAGATCACATCCACGCCTCAGACCGGCTCGTTTGGTATAGATGTCCAAAAAGTAATCAATCATATATTGATTGGTCTACGTTGGAATGTATTTTAGCGTTTGGTTATGACATGATACCTACAGTGCAGTTCACCTGCTTCATAACTGAACAATGCATTCACTTGTCTTTACACATGAAATGAAATACCTAACCCTTACCATGCATATCTCAACTTATATACTTTGGCCTCAGAACACAGGGTCAGTAATCATACGGCGACCTTGGAGCAAAAAGTTAAGGCTCTTGCTCAAGGGTCCAACAATGGCCGTGTAGTCACATAATAACTTACATAATAACACAAAGCTCTACACACTAGGCCACACTGTCCTTAATTTACATTATTAATGTTCACTTATCGCACCTCAGAACGGCCATTCATCCTTCTCATCTTAACCGGGTTTAGGTCTAGATGTTGTGGAGGCCAGGTCATCCGACACAGAACTCCGTCCTCTTTTTTTTGGCGTGGAGCCTGGACATGTGCACAATGAATCAAAGAAAATAAATCAAATCAGGGAAAATAAACATTAAGAAGGTGTGTGTGTGAACTTTTGACTGAGACTTTATGCGTGACAAATATGGCTGTTCTTTTTGCCGTACATTATAACATGAGCATCCTAGTCTGCTACGTGATGCGGAGCATTATTCGCAATATATTCTTATTTTACAATAAAGACAAAGGCAGTAGCCCAAGGGTGGACAGTTAAAGCCAAGTGGGTAGAGCTATGGACCACCCAACAGTAGGTTTAGGGTTTGCATCCTGGCTGCCATTGTGCAAAGCCTTTACCGAACTGTATACAGAAACCTGTAGAATCTCATTTCTGGTTTAATGTCTTCTAAATATAACCTAGGTGTCTACATACATGCCATAATATCGATAATATTAACATACAATATATGTTCGATTTCATTTAGATTACGGTGCATGTGTATTATTAATCATCTGTGTTCTATAAAAACTGTAGTTATTAAATATTATTTTATAGCGGCTGGATATATATTTTCACAACAATACAAATTTTCATTTCATCTCGATTTCAAATGTACTTGTCGGTGAATGTCACCCATATTTGAGAAGATTCTGATTGGTGGGTTTTGAAAACGTCTACAACTCCAAGACTCACGACAAGCCTTATTATAAATGCATGCAAGCTTTTTTCATATCAAAATATTTTTTTCATATCAAAATATATTTAATATATAAGTGTATCAGTGTCTACGAGTGTGTGTAAGTATGTGTAGGACAGTTCGAGGTAAACGTAAAAACGTGTGCAAATGTGTGTGGCCCTTGGATGCCTATTGGTGGATGGTTTAAGGACTTTCCAGGATTCCGTCACACTGGTATGAGTAAAGCCTTACTAACAGACCTTCCTTATCTTCACCATAGCACCACCTTACTAC
>JAOUQU010000027.1:140622-157979 GCA_028566735.1 Ammoglanis amapaensis
TGTTAGGTAAAGAAAAATCTTCAGGAATGCTTTTTAAATGCCTTAATGCAGACATTGTGTTGTAGATTTAGAGACTTGCTGATCCTTAAGTACTACATATTTAGCAAATCTTCAACTCTAAAAGGATTCGTTCCCCTACTGACTAAACCTGCATTATACCTCATCTTCATTACAGGGTCAATTTATGGCTTTAAACATAATAACACATAATTATACAATCCATTCAAATTGAATGTATTAATAATTTATCAATTGATTTATTCCATGATGTTCAAAATAAAACACTTTAGATATGTTTAGTTTTAATACATTCTCAATAGTATGTGTTAGTTTTGTGAGTCAAGAAAGTGACCTTCAGTTCCATCAAGAAAAAAAACACACATTATGGGTGTTAAATGACATAAAAGACGTTTAATATCGTTTGTTTTAAAGAACTAAGTACCTGTTATATAAGAATTATCCCCGTAACACCCACTTTACTTTTTCCTTAATAGTCTAAAAACCTACTCAAGTAAAATGTAACTCATTTAAAAAGTACTCAAGAGTAAACGTTACTTGGTAAAAAAACAGAATGTGGGGTTCTTTCCTGTGTCAATACAGTCACGACAAAAGCTAGTTGCAATTCAATATAATACAATTGCATGCAATATAATGCATGTTTTTGCACTGTTGCATTGCGATGCATTTAACGATGCATTCACAGATTTCCTTCCAGGATTAATAAAAGTGATCAATCTATAATGTGTCATTTAGTACAGGACATCTCATAAGACATTCTTAAACTGTATAACATGGTGATTGATAATCACGACATCTTAAAAATTACTCTGTAATATAACATACAAGCATTTTAAACGTGTACATGGTGTTCGTTGTGATGTTCATCAAGAACCCTTTTAAATGTGGCAGCCGTATTTAGTGTTTAATTGCCATTTTAGCTCAACATATGCTCGAGTAAAAAGTACAAATCTACTTTTCAAAAAGTACAAGCACACAGCAGCTACCCGATTACAGTAACGCTTTGGCTTTTAACCTTGATGCATTCATTGTTGTGTTGTGTAGTGTAGTGTAATCTGAAAGCCTATCTATCTGATCATGAGATTTTGATTGTGAAGTTTGACTGTGTGACTCTTCAACACAGCCATTACAACAACCATCATGTGCCTTGAGGTAAATAACAAAAGAGTCGTTTCGGATGCGAATCGACTCATTCGATTCATTGGCGTTAGCGGAGCTGTGTTCAGTCATCTGGACTCGGTTCGTTTTCGACTCCTCCTCTGTTCGCTTGTAAACGCGCTGAGCTCGGCGCGCGCACTGACCAGAACTGCAGCCAGAGCGCGCGCGCACACACACACACCGCTCCTGCTCAGCGGAACACCGGCGCCATTTCTCTCGTTCTTTATTTTATTTACTTTGATATATAGATATATATTTTTACACCACGTACACCATGTCGTTCCTGCGGACAGGAGGGACGAGAACGCGCTTTCTGTGAGACTTTTTTTCCTGACAGAGAGAGCGCGCGCGGTGAGGCGAAAACGACCGTTGAAACTTTGCTGCTGTTGAGAGTCGTTAAGCGGCTACGAGTTCGGATAAAGAGTCGCGAACGTCGATTTTTCTCTTCCAAGTTCGGGTTGGATGGTCGGGGGTGAATTTACGGCGCGTCTGAAGTCGTTTTCGAGGTGAAGTTCTTCGAAAAGCGAGGCTGCATCTCGGCGGAGAAGTTTCCTCAACTCTCCCTAAACTGGAATTCTTCCCGCCGGGATCCATTTAAAGTGGCTCACCGACATGGACACGCTGGATTTGGCCTGTGAGGATTATTCCTACTGAATTTTGTGAATTTCCTGCGCTGTGAGAACTGAACTCGGTTCGTGTTTGTGTGTGTAATCGGCGGTGACTACAGTTGTTCTCTCTCTCTCTCTGTCTCCCCCCTCCACCTCTCCACCCGACATAACAGAACGCACAGCGTGGACTCGGTTCAGAACCGATTCACTTCTGTTTTATTATTGTTGTTGTTATTATTAATATTTGGGGAGTATAAAGACGACGGCCAAGATGCCGCAGCTGAACGGAGGCGGAGGAGACGAGCTCGGAGCCAACGATGAAATGATCTCTTTCAAAGACGAGGGCGAACAGGAGGACAAAACGGCCGAGAGTGTTTCTGCAGACCGGGACCTGGACGACGTGAAATCCTCGTTAGTAAACGAGTCCGAAAACAACAGCAGCTCGTCCGATTCGGAGGTAAAACTAACACTGAAGTTAACACCGGCTGTGTTAACCATTACTGCGACCCGGTAGCATCTCGAGAGACTCGAACAAAACGTCAATTCGTTTACAAGTTTAACACAACTACAGAACAGAAACAACACATGCTCACTAAAGTTACACTAGTGCTGCTAACTAGTCCTGACCAGTCAATCACTCATACCGTCAGCATGCATAACGTATAAACACGTTGTCTCTACTCTACTAAGTAATAACGAGCTACTCATTTAAAGTACTAGTTAGTGCTCTTGAATGTGCATTGTTCATTGCTGTAAAGTGCTGTGCATTTATTTTAAGCACCAGTAAACTTGTCTGCCTTGCAAAAATATCTAAACAACAACATTAATATCACTTCTTATTTATTCAGTACTGGCTTGGTTTATTTGTTATGCTTATGTGTGAGGTGAAGTTAACTAGTTTTAACCACATATATGGTCTAGCCATTAAACACACTTACACACACACACACACACAACCAACTTTTATTCATTTATATTCATAATAAGTTATGTGTAGGCGATTTCACTTTATGTACAAACTAACTGAAGTATTGAGTTTCAAGACTGCATGATATGAATCAAAATAGTGTCATTTACTACATTTAATTATATCTGTTTATATTCAATGGAAGCCTTAAAAGTCTACGGAACCCATACCTACGTTCCAAAACACGAATATTGTTGTCAAGACTATCAATAAATGCAGAAATCTACCTTACAGTGTTGATGTTTTTTGCTTAACTGTGTGAATTGGTTTCAGTAGTTTAGAAACTTGTTGCTGCACTTTGAAGATTGTTGTAACTGTACTGTCATGTGTCGAATTAAAATTAATACCGATACCACTGCTTGAACCAAGTTTTGGGTAAATATCTGGTACGTTTGTGTGCTTAAGGTTTTCAGGTTATAAAGGAATCGTAGTGAATGGGATTTAAAGTTGTTTGTAAGAATTGTGCATTGTTATACAGAAAGTTTGTTTGATGAACTGATCATTAAGCTCCAGCCGTGGCCTGGTGCTTTGGGAACTGGACTTGTTTCCGCGACCCGACATGTCACGATTGAAGCGCCCTTGAGCAAAGCACTGAAGCCTTAACTGCTCCCCGGGCACCGTTACTAGGGCTGTTCATTGTGTGCGCGCGCTGCCCTCTAGTGTGTCTTTACTCATGTGTGTAGATGGACCGATTGGATTAAATGCGTAGGGTCAATTCCTCTGTGTATAGACACAGGGGTGTAAATAGTTTTAATTCTTACTTCTAAATTAAGATTTACGTTCTTTATGATCGTACGTTCGTAAACATAATTTTAAACAGGAGGTAATGTGATATGTATGACTTTAGTTTTACCTCGTGTTTGTTTACTAGCCTACAGAGAGACGCCCTCAGCCACGACCAGACATCGACAGTTACGAAAAAGCCAGAGAGTGTTTCAACGAAGGTAACTTCCGGTTAAGCTACTTGCTTTATTTATTATACGTGGCATATATTTTATAATACAAGTTGTTTTTACCTACGTCCACTCAGCTCTAATAGGTTCTGATTTTTGTCTGTAGCTTTGAGAAGACAGCACGATGGAGGCCTTTTCAAGAGCCCACATTACCCAGGCTACCCCTTTCTCATGCTTCCTGACCTGGCAAGCCCTTATTTGTCAAATGGAGCGCTGTCTCCTACTGCCAGAACCGTGAGTAGCCCTAATACACACTTTAAAACAAAATGGCATCTTAACGAGTCTGTTTGTTTCTGTATCTGCTGTGTTCATGTCCTGTGAGGCACTTCTAGACTCTGTTCGGACTTCTTTGATTGCTGTGATGAAAGTCTCACTCTTGTTTCTGTTGCACATCATCTAGTTTTGTTATCTGATAATTTAGTTAGGGTAGCGTTGAATTCATTCAAGCAGAACCACAAAACCTCTTGACGCAACAGTTAGTGAGCATGTGCGATTTGCTCAGGCCACCTATAATAGCTTATGGCATTCATATGTCTGTGTTTGAGTTATGACTACATGCTTTATATCAAGAAAGATTTACTAACATCGTGCTGACAAAGTCTGCGCTAGAGTGGCGCCATTCTTTGCCTAAATGCATCTTTTGCTTGGCTGTCATCTTTGCGTTTGTGTGTGAAATGCTTGGGGGATGGAGCCAACACCCAGCAAATTCGATTCTGTGCTGCCCAGTGTTTGTCATCAATTAAGTGTTCTTGAGTTTGCTTGTTTTTCCCTGGTGAAAATTTCATTAGGATGTCTAAGGGAAGAAGTCAGGGTGTTTTTTTTGGAAAAGTGTGTGTGTGTGTGTGTGTATTGGATTAAAGTGGATTCTTATTTCAGTGGACATTCGTCAGCAAAAACTAACCCGTCTAGTGTAAAGGAATAGTTAACAAAACAACAGCGCTCAGCGTTTTAAAGAATGGGTTCTTAGTGTATGTGTTTTAAATATACTATGTATGTTGACAGTACTCTTACATAATCTTGAATTTTTAAATCATACAAACGTTTTTTTACCCCTAGTCTGCACATGTAAACAGCACGGTGAAATTTCCTGTATAGGTTTCCACCTTGAGTTTCCACCCTAATTTCAGAATCTAGTCGTTTTCAGCTCTCAAGTGTGTATCCGATACCACTTGCACATGTCCGTTGTGTAGTTGTATGAAAACTTTACACTTTTACATTCTATTTTCGTGCCTGACCTGATGACCAGGAGTGCTACAGAACTGTGATTATAAAAATAATTTTATAAATTCTGCAAATTTGCTTAGATAGCAAATAACCCACCATGACAGGCTATGAATTTAGATCGGCCGAATCTCTTATCCAGCCGTGATAATAGCTACAGCAGCTGTCGGGGCGTTAAGAATCAAACCACAGCAAAATCTTCCAAACAGCTGGAATGTGTGAAGAGTTTTGGTACACACAAGGTTCCATATGCATGTATATATATTTTTATTTAATTTGCAAAAAATGGTTTGGTCTGCCCTAAATGACTGTTCGGTCTAAGCCGAGTTGGGAGTAAAAAGAAAGATCGGTGCAGAACTGAGGCTTACTTTTACATAAACTGCAAACCATTCATTCTAAACCTCCGGGTTATGCTGGTATGTATTCCAAAGCCACAAATCCGTCTCCCTCGTCCCGAATCGCAACCAGTTTTGATTAGAACCAGCCAAGCGTTCGCCCGAAAAGCAACACCAACCCCCCTCATCTCTGCTCAACAAAACTTCTGTTTTTCTTAGTTCCTCCTAAGTTCCCTCCCTCATCCATATTGCCACCCCCACCCCATCCCCATCATTCAATTACCCAGGCGTTAGGCCTGTATTGTTATTCAGAGGGGGTGCTTGATGGCTTCATTGCGCTGCTCCGTAGGCCCTCATTAGCCTAATGGCCACTCCTTACGCTGAAGGTGCATACCTTTGCAAAGATCCTCCATTGTTTCTCGGCCTATAACAAGGCTTTTTTTTGTAATCTCGATCAGCATGTTTTCCGGCTTCTCCCTCCTCTTGCTGAAACAACAAGCCAGATTTCCATAGACTGCTAAAACGGCTCACATTTGCGTACTTGAAATGCACTTTTTTAAACTAACAGTTAGAAACGCCTGTGTTTTGCATAGTTGTTTAACATGCCTGCTACGTTGAGTTGGGTGTGAAGTGGGATGAAGGCAAATGTCGGAGTTATGAAATGTCCTTTTTAATACACATTACGATATTTTTCAGGATTTACACCAAAGTCACAATACAAACATGTCGACATAACTGCTTGCATTAAACGGCATCGTATTGTATGGCCATTTAGTATTCTGTTTGCTCAGTGGCTTTCTAGATAATCAGGGCCGAGATGGTACACAGACCCCTCAACACACACACACACACACACACACACTACCTAAACTTATCAGCCCAGTTTGAGCAAAGTTGGGGAATTGTGCCTCTCAGTGGGGTCACCGAGGTAGATGAGCTTTAGTCTGTCAATCAACACCTTCCGTCTGAGCCGTGACTCAGCCGCTGAGTGGCTGGCATTCTTTACATATTTACACACTTATCTTAAGCTGGCCCTCGGACCGCCACAGGCACAGCTGTCAAAATCCCATCAGGACCTTTCCAAACAAGCTAGAGGAGGCCTCAATTATCTGTCCCTTTATGCCTCCAATGCACACCGCAGACTTTCAAAACAAACTAACAAATACGCCTGTTCGCCCTTAGTCGGCGCTTTTTTTTTTTTTACAAGTCGGAATGCAATTAAGGGTTCATGCTGTTCTTTTTTTCTCCTGCGCAATGGCTGGCATTTGTTGACAGGTTCAGACTGCAGGGATGTGGTATGCGTCAAAATGATTGCCATTACTTTCCCATTCTGAACATAAGGTTTGAGATATGTAGCGGATTAACGGGACTGCACATCATTGTCCGGTTTGTACGTAATAAGAAAAGATCTAAACCGTATTGTGTGTAATGCGAATGCAGTTATGTTTTCATTTTAAATGAAAATCCAAACCATGATTGCATGATTTCCAGAGTTGTAATTCTTAGACATATGCTGGACATCCATGCACTTTTGATCGTCACTTTCCATTCACTCTCTACATCGGCTCTTCTGTTCACCAGTTGATAACGTCGTTTTCTTAAAAAGACAGTACAAATACAGAATAGATTTATCCAGAATTAAATTAATTGTTATCAGACGTGTAAAAGTGGTAGAGGATATTTCGTCCCATCAGACATTTTTAATTTAGTTTTGTTTCACTCCTGCTAGTCACCTCTAGGTTCTGTGGCTATCAGAGTGTGTATTTAACACCGAGCACAGCCATGTGTACACACGCTTGCTCTCACGTCTGGTTGAGATGTGTTCCCGAGTATCACAGCTGTTCCCCGAACTAATTTTAAGTTGACTAACTAAGAGAATAAAAGCTCTAAGGCTGTAGCGTATCGAAGTTTGGAATACCTGTGGGCGCTTAAGCTGGAATGTAAATATTAGAGAGTTTAAGAAAAGGCCATTATTCTCCCGTCGCCTCATGTCACGGCAGTTCACGAATCGCTTCAGAGCGGCGTATTGTAAACCTGACACTGGAATCATAGGGGTTGTTTGGGATGGTTTTAAAAAGCAAAGGATTGTGTTTGTTTCTGCATGCAGGTGTGCAAATAGGACTATTGAGAGATTGTCTGGTTTTCTCGTGGCTTTTCATCGGTTTAGATGAGGGATAAAAAAACAGCGGCAAAATGATTTTTAAGTTCGATCCTTGTCGGGACTAGACGTCCGCAACCTGACCTGCCGTTGTGCTGGAACTTGTATTGGCTGATGAGTTTGTCGTCGTTGTTGTTTAAGCGTCGCTGTTGCTGCAGAACTGAACAAACTTGGTGAGTCACTTGGAAGCTTAGTGCTTAGAGCACCATCAATCATGTTCAGCCAGACGAGAGCGACGGCTTTCACGTTAGGTTGCTTCAAGTGATCGGATCTTAAGTTTTGAGCTGTCGAAAGTAGGAATGTAACGGTACACTCACATTTAATAAAATATGTTCTTTAATCACAATCAAACTTGGCAACAAGTCTTTCTCAATAAATTAAAATCAGAACAATTATCACAGAAGTTTTCCTGATTATTGCAATAAATAATAATAGTTTTTTGTTAAGAAAAACATTTTACATTTAGCAGACGCTGTTCTCCAAAGCGATTTTCCGTTGACTATTACAATGCAGCAACGTTTTGATGGATCGAAGACCTTGCTCAGGGGCCAACAGTGGCCACTTGGTGGTCATGGGACTTGAGCCAATAATTTTGTGACCATAACCCAGTACCTTAAGCAATGAGCCATCACTGCAAAAAAAGACGAAAAAACAAACATAAAAATCAACCAAATGAATCGATTCTGGTGGAATTATTACACCCTTGTAAAAAAGAAAACAGTCTAACACTCCTTCACCTGCCCAGAGTGACTCACTTGTTTTTTGTCTTCAGGCTTTCATCCACCGTGGTCCGACAGGCTTAGTGTAGTCGTCTTTATGCTCTTTTACCTCATTACTTGTTGAGCTGCTCAAAACAAAAGTTAATACCAATTGGTCGTACCCTGTTCAATCGTCGGACGTAGTTGCTCCACAAACCCGAGACGACTTTCACAGTTCACATCCATCCGTCAGACGGTAATCTATAGCCATAGTAAGTCTGTAATTTAGAACTGCGGACGCCTCAATGTGGGTCTGAATCGCAGCATTCACACAGCATGAATGTGAAAATAAGGTCTAAAACAATGTCGTGTGTGTGTGGAGGGGGGGGTATATAACAATGCCCCGCAACGGCATTCTTTCAGAGCATGTGAACTTCTTTCGTGTGTCTCGTTGTCTTCCTGACCGCCAACAATTAAACCTACCAAAGGTTCCACTTTTTAGTTTGTATTATTTTCTCGGCTGGATTTCTCCAGATCTTTAGCAAACTCTTACCACAACTACAGCCATTGTGTGTCGGCGCCCACACTGACAAACAAACGTTTTTTTTTTGGTGGAAATGTTTAGTCTGCAGCACCGTCTGACTCAGCAAACGAACCAAGTCGTCTTCACATTAACTCGCCTTCCTACACGTCGGTGCGTTTCTTATGCGCGTCACGTCGCACCGAGCGTGGCTCAGTTGGTCATATTTAGGACAAGTAAAAGGCGTTTGACTTTTAGCTTTGCATCGATGTCGATGATCGAAAACTGATCTTTGAACAGATTCATAGGTGTTGATCCTCAGGTACGCCACAATGTCTGCTTCGTTATGGAATTGACTTTAACGTTTTCAGCACACAGTGCTCACAGTGTAAGCAATTAAGAGTTAAGGGCTTTGCTCAACCTGACCAAAGTCCAGTTCTAAACCAGTGACTTTCGACAGACTAGTACAGTACTTTAATTACTAGGCTAAAACGTTCCCAAATTTCTTTAATAAAAACCGTTCACAAATCATCTCATATAATTTCATTAAAATGAAGCAGAATATTTTTGCAAATATGATCCCAGTGTAATCCCAATAACACACATACGGTTTTTTGCCAGTAGGTGTTCAGGGGGGATTTTAAGATACAATCCATGTACCATGGGATAAAGTCCCATGTGCTGATGTGGCGTTAAACGTAAACAAACAAGCAAACAACCCCTGCACTGTAAACAGCCGTGTGGACTATTGCTCATGCGCCGCTTCACTGACCCAGGTTTGATTCTTTAGTCGCTGTCTGTACGTTTTACTAATCTTTTTATTCTCCCGTTATTCTCTGAATGATGCTTGTGCGGAAAGTTCTTAAGGTTTCTGGGACAGGTTCTAAACTCACCTGTTGAAGATCGATGAATCAACGACAGCGTTTGAAGTTTAGCTCGGAGGTTTATCTCGTCCTCAGCTCAGGTCTTCGTTCTGTGGTGCGCTTTCCGAATTTTCAATTACGTGAGACTCCGTTTTAACCTTCACTGCCACTCGAGCCTTCTGGATCTTTTTATGTCTCCCCGCTGTACCGTTCATGTCCCTCTTCGCCGTTAGATTTTCTGTTTATAGCCCTCCGCTGCTTCTCAGAGGCCGGGCAGTTCAGGAAAATCTCTGTGCCCTTTGAGAACTGGTGAACCAAACACACACACACACACACACACACACAGTGTTTGTGACATTACCAAAACGACTTTGAAATGCTTGTGCAGTTTTTTATTTATTTATTTCTTCATCCATTTATTAATAGGCGCTGAGTTTTAGCTTCTGAAACGCCACCGAGAGATTCTAGTCCAGTTCTGCTGGAACGAGTTTATGGTTTCTGTTGGACTATTTAACGGATCAATCTAAATCCGAACTTCACTCCTTGCTTGGTTCAGCTCAGTTTTTTTTAACCACCGGATGCCTCCCCGATGCAGCCCTACTATTTTTATCTGGGTTCTGGGCCGTCACACTACAAGCTCGATTCCACATGGCTGTGCTCCTTCAGCTTTAAGGAGGCACTTGTCGTTCCTGTTCGGTCTAGTATTTTACTCTGCAAAGCGATCTTTATTAGCTTAGCCCCACATGCAATCAGTTGGAGCCGGCTAAAGTTAAGGTTAGCACAGGAATTAAGGCCTCAAACATAATAAAGCCCCGAGCCGTAGAGGCACAGCCCAAGCCTATCTGCAGCAAAACAGTCATTACCATGAGAAGAGAACGTCGTTCAAGAGATCCATCGGCTCGTGTACTTAGCCCGTGCAGTGAATCCTTACTACGCTAAGTTAGCCGGAGCATTTCCTCACCCACGCCCGAGCTAAGCCGTTTGTAAAGTCGGTAGCGCCGGTGCAATGTCCTGTGTAATGGGAAACGGTGCACATTGGCACAAGTCCGCCCAGCTGCCGGCGGAATCGAAGCATGAGGGTGTGAGTGTTAGCACACTAGCGTTCTTAACATGTGCAATATCGTTCGCCAACACCAACTGGCCTCGTCCTATGTAAACTTATATGGATGTGTATTTTAGCAGGGATTAAGAGTCCCGCTTTGGCTCCAGTGGCCGCTTAGTATCACCAATTGTGCACCCCAGACATCCAGGTTACTAGCCCCCCCCCTTACACACCCTTCATTCCCGGACCTGCTGGGCCTTTGGCCGATCCATCTCAGCCTCATGAGGGGGTTGATAAGGCCTCTCTCGCTGATTGATCGCACTGTACCCCTCCTTTCTAGCTTCGCCAAGGGCCCCAGGGGATGTCGTGTGGGCCCCTTATTCCAAGCCTCGGGTTTTATTTCACATGCATGGGCATCTAGGCTTTTAAAACTAGTGCACTAAGTGCTAGACTCTAGTCTCTAGGCTAATAAAACCGGATTGTTCTGAAAGGGGGAGGGAAGGAGAGAAAGAGGAGGGGTTCGACTCCCAAACAGAGCTTCATCAGTCTGGTATTCCAACCAGATGGTTTTAGTTAAAGCTTAACAGAGAGTGTGTGAACAAGTGTGTGCGCGCGAGTGTGTGTATGTGAGCAAGAGTGTGTGTGTAAGTATGTGAGTGTGCAAGTGTGTGTGTGCAAGCTAGTGTTTGCACGGGCTAGTGTGCACGTGCGCAAGTGTGTGAGTGAGTAACCGAGCCTGTGTGTGCGAGAAAGTTTGTGTGTGTGAGTGAGTAAGTGTTAGCGAGCGTGTGTGTGAGTCGGAGAGAGAGAGAGATTTTCGCAATAGGAAGCAGTTTTTCAGATAGCAGATGGAAGAAAGGCCGAGACACGGGCGACAGCGCAGATAAACACCGAGGTACGAATCACAGGCCGGAGTGATAGCGAGAGAGAGAGAGAGAGAGAGAGTCGTGGAGTCTGTGTTTAACAGACAGCACTACAGCATCGTGATTAGGTCCAACCGCCGTCTGCAGTCCCGGCACGGCAAACCACTGGCATGCAGACAAGAAACAAGGAAGGGCATTCTCCCCACACCACACTGCTGCTGGAATGAGGGCCACTGGTGTAGCACGCCTCAATCACAGACCGTTACACTTCATGCCGGGGATGAAACGATCCACTCCACCGAACATGCAATGTGATACACGGATTAATAACTCACTTTTAAATACACGTTGATGCGAGTGTGTGAGAGTCTTTTTCGTGCAAAGAACGTCGTGGACATGTTGTGCAGAGCCCATAGACTTGTTTTACGTTCCAACTTTTTAAAAAAAGAGGTGTGATGTGTCCATTTCGATGTTATCCGATGTGTAAAGTGAATGGATCCCAGCAGAATCGTTGATGATCGCATGATTTATGCGGCGTGCGACACAAAAATGAGGAAGACTAAAATACTCTTCGATTCCGTTTGTGTCAGTGTGAGAGCAAAAGTGGGATAAGCTGGGAAGGAGATGAAGGCTGGAGGCCATAAAAAATTGAACTAAGGCCAAATCGGATTTGCTTGTGTTGCAAACGTGTCGCGTCCAAACGTTCCAATTCTCCCTCGTTAGGAAATTTTGGGGGATCAGATATTAATGTAACAATTTTAATATAGCTTTTGTTTGTTTGTTTGTTTTGGAGGTACTTCAAAGGGTTAAAATAATTTTTTTGTGCTGATGGTTTGCTGGAAAATCACAGCGTTAATTGTAACAAATGAAAAGAAATCAAATGACTTTAAATATGCAATTTGTCCGCATGGGTTTTCCTCCCACTGTCCTAAAACATGCACTCAGGTCAATCAGGAATGTATCCATGCACCACAGTGCCAATCCCAAGCTTGGATAAATAGGGAGGGCTGTCTCAGAAAGGGCAGGAGGATCTTCAGGAGGTTAATGGTTCTTCATCGCATTGCTGGCCATCCTCCTCTAGTGTAACGAATCTTCTTCTCAACATGCGCTTGGAGTGAGGGGTTAAGTTTGATCTTTGATTGGATCTTTGACCCGTTTGTTTGTCTTCCTTGTTGTCCAAGGTTCATTCATAAGACCGAAGTACAAGTGGCGTCAATATTATTCCAGTCTGGAAGGTTTTATTGTCCTGGTTTTAAATCCATGTGAGGAACCAGCTGTTAGGTTGGATAAGGTGCTGGATTATTCCATTGTACTGTACATCTGTATATGTGTAATGACAAATAAATTTGAATTTGAGAAGGTCGCTGGTTCGCGTCTCATTACGGACAGGTTGCCACTGTCGAGGTCTTAACTCTCAATTGCTCAAACTATAGACTGTACACAAGGCTTCTGCAAAAAAGGTCGAATCAGCTAATTCAGAATGATTATTGGAAGCTGTATGGGTTTCCTCCCAGTGTTCTGGTTTCCTGCTACAGTCCCAAAACATGCAAGAGAGGTGAATTTAATATGCAAAACTGTCTAGATATCATTCGATCCAACACGTTTCCTGTTGAAGAACCGTTTTACGTCACGAACGTAATCAAAGTATCAAACTCAAAGTTAAAAGATCATTCGGAAAAATTCAGAAAGTCCGAGTTCTTAGATATGTTCTGCTTCCACACAGTTTATTTCCTGCAACAAAATCTATCTGTATTCCAGCTCTTAACCCCCCCCCCCTCAGTTCCAGATGTGAGCGATTAGCTGTTGTAATAATATCGCTCCGGGCCTCTGCACTAACAACAGTCCCAAACAAATTTTTGCCTGGGCGCTCGTCTGAACGGCGCTGGCCACCGATTTCATTGTCTGGTCGCGCATGTCGGAAAGTCTGTCGCAACGGATCAACGTAGTTTATTTAAATTAGCATCAGATGTACAGTGAATACGCTGCCCGTAAGTTTATTAGTCAGTGTTAAAGTTGAGCTTTTATTTTTAAGCAAAATAGCAACCGGAATTCCGTAACCTAAGTTTTCTCTTGCACTGCGGGTTCATAGGTAAAGCCAAAGTGTCGCCAAACACATGCAATAAAATGACCGAATGAGACTTTGACCCTCGAATTAGTCTCACAGAGTGAATATTCAGCACCCCGGGCCCAGAGGCTAATAGCCCCGGCACACACAGCTCCGGTACACACATCAGGCAGATGTCACTCATCTCTGTCTCTGCTCCCTGGGTGAAGGGTTGAAGGGTCAAGGCCGGGGGTCACAGGCCTGAGTGCGATTCTCAGACCTCTGCTTCAGTATGTTTGTGTGTGTGATCGCCTGATGAGTGACACCCAGACTCACTTTTATTTCTTTGATTGTTTATCTTGGAATCCAGTTCGAAACCTGCCTTGTTGTTTATGGGATTATTTACACCAAAGACTTGACTGTGAGGTTTTTTTCCGTGACAAAAATAAACTCTGTGGTTACTGGTTATTGGTCGCCAAAATAATTTAATAATTAATAAATTAAATTTTCTATAATTTGTATTTGACAATGAAGCTTTGAATCTTGATAAGCGGTAATCTTGATGATGAAATGCACTTTGAAAACTGTGAAATGTTCCCCAATCCCACACAGACCTCATCGCAGCCGTAATGCCGTCAGCACCCACTAGTTTTACTCTTTGCTTCCCCCGTTTGTTTGTTTGTTTGTGAGGTGAGCGTCTGCTTCATATTAGCACCGAAGTCTCCATTTATAAAACTTCTCTCAGGCTGTAAAGTTGAAATCACTTTCCATTTTCTCATTCTTTCTTTCTCACTGCTCGCCTTGTTCTCGCTTCTGGTGCGTACCAGTCTGAAAGCTTTCCTGTTAAACCACGTCGTGTTCTTGCACGTAGAGAATGGCGACTTGGGTTTTACTCGGCTCTTAAGTGGTGCATTTTTGAGCTGTTGGGGTAACAGTTCATTTTGACTTTGACATCCGTGTTATAATAATTACGAGCTGATTAAGCACTGGCGGTATAAAAAGCGCCTTCACTGGACGTACTGTGACATCATAGCACTGAGAGGATCTGACTCCATTCTGATTGGCCGTGTTGCTCATTTTCAGGTATTTGTTTATGAATGATTATAACATTTAAGTGATTATTGATAACCAGTGTTTAAGATCGGATCAGTCCGAGATTATTCACCCTGCTTATTTTTTGATCATTACTTTCAGTTCATCACTTTATAGAAATCTGTTTGTGGGCTTTAAACACCGTGCCTTAGTGATGTCTCCTCACAGCAAGTCCCAGGTTCGATTCCCGGCTAGATTCACCGGGGCCGAGTTTGTATGTTCTCCCTGTGTCTGCGTAGGTTTATGTCGGGCCCTTCGGTTTAATCCCACAGTCTAAAAAACCTGTTGGTGTGGCAAATTGGTCCTTTTTAATATTCATATATGCTGGATATGTTTCTAATTATAGACTCGTTGCATAATTCAGTTTTAAAACGAAAATGTTTTTAAAATGAAAACATCACAGAAGTTCAAATTGAAAGTCTTTACATTTTATTAAACTGTAGTTTATTATTGGTTTATTTATTATGACTTACTGTGACTAGTCTAGAATTTACGAATGCACATTTAAGTAAAAAAAGAAATTGTGTGTTTTACCTAAAGTAGTGCTTTATAGTGCTGTTTCCTAGCTAGGATAAATAGGGAGGGTTGTGACAAGAAGGATGTCCAGCATACAAAACACACAATACCATGAAGTTTGTTCCATGCCGTAATGTGTCTTCAGACTCGTTGATTTTTGGAACCCACAGCAAACAAAGTGTTTTAATGCGCTTTGCAACATTACACAAGCCAAGCTGACATGGTTTGGCTTCACTCGGTAAGTCCTCCCCCCCCCGGGCCTTTAACAGCATCTGACAGGATCTTCTTCTGGGACCCGGATGACGAAATCGAACCTTCCTGCAGAAATCCAGCGTTACAGTATTACGATCCCTCCTGTCTGCCAGACAGCTGCAGCAGCTGTGTTTTATTACACTTCACCATTCTGACAGCGATGCGTCTCGGTGATTAGCTGCTTAATCATACGCCGTACCTGAGAACGTCTCCGGGCCTTCCAGGGCCGCACAAATAATTCCTTATAAGGAGGCAAAACTAAAAACTTTTATTGTTAAAGTTTAACGTATTTATGTACCCGAGCGAAAATTGACATTTTAAATTGATCTATACATAATGTAAAGAAACTTCATTAACAGCCATCAACAGTAACGACCATTACCAGGGTTGCCAGATTGTAGCAGTGGTTTCTAGGTGGAGGGCGGCCGATTGATATTTCAGGTCTAGATGTTACAGAGCAATAGTTCTGTATTGTTTTTAACAAACCAGCACAAATTTTGTGGACCCGCAAACGTTTTTTTATCCTCTCCAGTCTGTGAAATGATCTGACAACCCCAGACTCACTGCTGAGCCGTCTTCTGACAGGAGCTCCACAGCGCCCCCTTCTCATGACCACTTTCTCATGTGAAACAGTGGTCAGTTTAGGTATTGCAGAATAGTAAATTCGACGTTAACAAAGGTGAATTCTTCTGTAATCAGACCAGATTTTACCCGCACAGGCCACACAGCTAGAACTCCGGAAAGACTCCTTTTAGGCTAAGAATAGTGAATCCTGGGTAATGGTCAAATGGACAAAGCCTCCTTTTGTGTGCCCTCCTCTCCATTATCTCCATCTCGGACTTCATGTGACCCGTGCAGTGGAGTCCAGGTGTGGTCCGGTTGCCCACACACACACACACACACATCACGTCAGCTCCTGTTTACTCCTGCCATTGTGCTCGAGGATCTTCCTGTTTGTTCTGCAACGCCTGAAAGATTTAGGATCTCGGCCTCAGAGTCGAAAACATGGGTACATGGAGTCGGTGCGAGAACGACGGGAGGAGAATAAAGATTTGAAGGTTAGGGGGTTGTTTGGATTTGATGCTCTGCGTGCATTTTGTCTTGCAATATCTAATGTTTAGTTGAAGTTTTTGCATTGATTTGCGTTACATTGTAGTTTTTTTTAACTTGGAACGTTTGTAGAGTTGCGAACACTTTTGTTCTCTCCTGTTATAGTTGCAATCCGCATTACTAATTTGGGACACAGTTTTCCTGACACAACCCTCCCTATCTATCCGGGCTTGGGACCAGCACTACAGTGCTCAGCTTTATGTTTCCTAGTGGTATGGTGTCTATAGGAAGCAACACACCAGAAAGGACTTGAAAATGGTCCGAATTGAGCTGGGAATTGAACCAAGGACCTTCTCGACGTGATGCAACAATGCTCCAACAATCTCAGGAACGATCCTGATTACACATGGTTCACCTTATTGTTCTGGTGTTTGGCATGTTTCCAGTGGACCATGTGAGATTAGAAGTAGATGACCAATGTAGGGCGGGATTAATAATGATTCATGATTTACGATTAATTAAGTAATAAAGTTTTAATATGTTTCTCAGGAGGTTTATAGGCGTCTGTATTAACGCGAAGTCTGCCTGGTCTTGAATCAACATGTTCTGTGTAAACAAAATTTTTTTGTTCATTCTATACAGCTTTATTTGTGTGTTATGTCTCGCTCTCTCTCTTTCTCTCTCTCTCTCTCTCTCTCTCTCTCTCTCTCTCTCTCACACACACACACACAAACACAGACACAGAGGCCTGGTGAACTGGGTTCCGTTCTTCTCACGTACGCGGTCCGAATGAGCGTAACAGTGAGGCCGAGGACTGTCGGGATTATAACTTTTAGTCCTGCATGTCTGAGTGATTCACGGTGGGAGTCGCCTCTTAGCATGATCCAGCTGTGTTCAGCGTATACGTTCACATTTGGAAATACTCAGATTGTGTGTGTGTGTGTGTGTGTGTGTGTGTGTGTGTGTGTGTGTGTGTGTGTGTGTGTGTGTGTGTGTGTG
>JAOUQU010000027.1:189132-200905 GCA_028566735.1 Ammoglanis amapaensis
AGGGTTAAGGGTCTTGCTCAAGGACCCAGCAGTGGCTGTGTAGCAGAGCCTGGACTTGAACCCCCAACCTTTGGGTTAACAGCTCAACGCTCTTCCCACTAGGCTACACTGTCCCTGTTTAGACTTACTTATGCAAATATTATTGTTATTCTATTCATAAATAGTAGCACGGACCGAAAATTTAAATGAAATGTACAGCGACACAGATTTTAACTATAAAGTTTATGATGTCATAACCATTCTGAACAAATGCACAGACACCTGAATCTCCCCCAACTTATATCTGCCTAATTTTATTATTATAAAATGTATTATATGTTTATTATATAGATTAACTTATAATCTAGATATACAGAAAAAGCAGCAGTGTTACGATGTAGTGTCTGTGTTAAACGCAGTCTTAGCAATTGATAGTTAAGGGTCTCGTTCAAGGGCCCATCAGCAGCGATGGTGCCTCATCTCCCGGGCGACTGTATGAAGTGTATGCAACGGAGCCCTGTGGAGTTAAATATGTTCAGTGATCAGAAGGGCGTAGTGTCTGATCCTAATCTAGTTATTTTATTTTTGGATCGGTGCAGAAAGGGAAGAAATGCAAGAGGACGATGAGATCCCAGGAGTCCGAGCACGTCTCGTTCGGTGGCTGCACCACGGTGCGAAGGTACCGGCCCAAAACCTGCGGCTCGTGTGTGGACGGCCGGTGCTGTCGACCGTCGGAGACGCGTACGGCACGTCTGCGGTTCCACTGTCCGGACGGAGGGAGCATCACACGTAACGTCATGTGGATCGAACGTTGTAGCTGCAGCCAAAACTACTGCAGACTGAACACGGACAGTTCGGCTCCTTCTGTCCTCCTGCACAACGACATCCACACCTTTACACACTGACCATCTACATCTACACAACCTTTATACTCACCACACACTGTACAGCAACACCCACACCTTTACACACTGACCATCTACATCTACACAACCTTTATACTGACCGCACACTGTACAGCAACACTCACACCTTTACACACTGACCATCTACATCTACACAACCTTTATACTGACCACATACAGTACAGCAACACCCACACCTTTACACACAGATCATCTACACATCTTTTGGACCGCAGAGTAAAAGCAAAGCAGTCAACGAGTGCTCAGCAGTCTCATCAAAGCAAAAGAGGCAACTTGTAGAATCTAAAATATTAAACCTATTCTGGTTTGTTTAACACTTTTTTGTTTGTTACACAATTCCTGAAAGACTCGAAGACAAGCTCCATCCGTCTGTTCTGCCGTACACATTTCTTAATGGCACCAAAGTTTGTTAGGATGTAAAATCTACAGCAGATCTACAACCCAATAAGTGCTGCCTTCTGTCACATTGTTCTGTAAAATGGCGTGGAACAGGACTAGATGTGTAGAAATGTATTTATTTGTATTTATTCTGTTTCCCAGCTTTTAAAAGAATATTTGTTAGCCTTCCGGATAGAATGACTTTTATCTGAAACACGTACCGGAGAAATGTTCAGCACTTCAACCAGGTTGCAAATGTTGCACTGAAAATTACAATCGCCAACATCTAAGAATGACTAAATCTGTATACAAGATGATTCTTTTGTATTTTTATTTTATTTTAAAACAGTGTGATCCTATCAGCAGGTGAACCTGCAGGTGAGATTGACGCAAACACAGATTAGAGTGAATTATGGGGATTATTTTAAACCTAATACTGACACACTGATAGAAGCATCTAATTAGATGAACCTTGTTGCCTATTGATGGATACCTACAAGGGGCGGTCCAAATATATAAGTAAATAAGTACGGTAAATGGTTTCCATAGCGCTCAGTGTAGCTTCACTCCGAGACCCTTGGAATTTACTCGATTTCATGAACGTTTTGAATGATTTTGTGTTTTTGTAGGATTTTTTCTTTTAAATTATGTCTGTGACACGAAAGCTTGCTTTTCTATTGTACATTATACAATACAATACTTCACTATGGGTGGAGTGGCCATCGTGTTAGAGATTGCTCCATTTTTCGGGGTGTATTTTGAATTTTTACGGCTCCTTTCTTATCTGGGAGTACACAGCTTTATGCATTTACTGATGAATGTCTGATTTCGACGTTGAGATTCAGTTCATGTTCAAAGAAACGTAAATAAAATATATACAGAATCTGAATAAAATGTGATTATTGATGTAAATCGAAAAGTAATCTCGAGTTTGGAGTTCTGGGCTTGAATCCCACAGTCCATAAACATCGAGACACTGAACCGCCATATACGTGTGTGTGTGTGTGTGTGTGTGTGTGTGTGTGTGTGTGTGTGTGTGTGTGTGTTTTCTGTTCAGGGTGTTTCTGTGTGCCTTGTTCCCATTGAGAAACTGAAATAGGCTCCATCACGTGCCGACAAAAGACTGTCATTCAAATCATATTAATAAGTATGGAAGGACAGATAGCTGGATCGATAAATGAACCAGAGACGCAGATTGCCAGACAAAGAGATGAATTAAGAGAGGGACAGACAGACAAGACAAACAGACATGTATGTGGGTGGGCAGGTTCAGACAGACAGATGTTCTCCAGATATTTTATAGACACAGCGAGCTATTTTCCTGAATTCTTCAGATTCTCGTTCTCTTCACGTCTTTGCACACAATACGACTCTGAAGTGTAAACATCTCACCATCCTCCCAAATTCCATACTGAACTTAACCATCTCCCCCCCTTTTTCTTTCTTACCATACCACCAGGACACAACCCCCGTATATACAACACAATACTTGAGTTGACTTACGAGTTTAGCCATATATCCATTTATTTATATATGTTATATATGAGCTGTTGCAATATCCGACTTTCCGTATTAACTTTTCTTATAATAATAATAATAATAATAATAATAATAATAATAATAATAATAATAATTGGTCAGCACAGTGGGATTGATCCCATGGCTTTGTGTCTGAGGTTTGCATGTTCTTCCTGTGTCTGCATGGGTTTCCTCCAGGTACTCCGATTTGCTCCTACAGTACAAAGACACGCACTCAGGGTAATAAGAGATAATAAATCTGTCCAGTGTATGTGTTTGTCTTTGTATCCTGCAACAGTCGTACTGTTCAGGTGTTTATTGTATTTGCGCAGTGTCCCTTCCACCATGACCTTTAAATAGGACTATTTAAAGAGAGACTCGTGTATATAATTAATTGTTTTGGGGGGTATAAATATGTATTGTCCTTGCCTGGGAAAGTGCATGATTGCGATTAGATATACGTCATAAAATCTCGACGACCACAGCAACACAAACTTCTGTCTTGCATCAAGTCACGCAGGTTATACAATAAAACTGTTAACATAAACCCAGACAACCTAAAGGTCCCGCATGTTTACCAAGGAATTAATGGTAGTAAGTGTGTTTGGACTGACGTCAAAATCATAGTTAAATTCACCCTGACAACAACAAGCATTTGGTGAGCTGCATAGTGTTAACATTTCGCTGTTCATCATAAATTATTCGTATGTTTAAAATGTAGGTACTTTGCTCTAAAAGTTGCAAGGGTGCAGCAGGCTGACGTGTTTTTGTGTACTTAAGTTTCTTGGCTTTAAGCTCTCAGAAACTTTCATGGGCAAATATATATAAATACATCCTGTTTACACTGGCCAAGAGAGCAGCTGAAAGGAAGTGCCTGCTGAGACCGGGTATCTATCCCAAACACAGAGATGTGACTTTATATTTAGCTGAACAGTAATTTGGGGTCAAAACAAACCTTGAGAATAGAGAGTTAAACATGTTCGGATTTGCTTCATTAAAACTAAATTGTCAAACCTACTAAAACTAATGTTTTGTTTACTGATTTGTCGTTTAACGATAGCACATAATTAGTAACCGAGAAACAGCTGAAACAGCCTGTATACCTTATATATGCTTATATCTATTATTTATACAGTGATACCAGTAGCAGTGCATTTAATAATACAACCAGATACAAAAAAGTCTAATTTTATTACAAATATTTAAGAACTGTGTTTAAATCTCTGCTGCCCTCTATCGTCACAGCTTGGAAGTTACAGCTGTAATTTTTTTTTGGTACTACGATATAATTATGTTTTCTATTTAAAAATCTTGTGCATGTATAAATAAATTATATTTATATATTTGTATGTTTAGCTCCACAAATGTACAAAACCATTTTTAGTCCGTTCTTGCTTGATACACGACGTAGGCTTGTCTTTGGGCAGCCCGATATCTGAAATAGGAAGCAGATGTGAACAACTGTGCTTTAATAATAAAAACATAATGTTCATAAATAATCATATATTATGTTTGCAGTCCCTAAAACAAAGTGAACTACATCCGCACGTACTACAAACTAGTGAACTACATAATATGGATGTGTGCGTTTATAGTGTAGCCACGCCCTCTATCATTTCATTGGCTGCGGAGTCTACTACTCTGTTACGTCAAAGGCAAGTCATATAAATAACCGTCAACCTACCCCTCGCGCAGAGGAACGGGTGCTATGTTGCTAGTCGAGTCTCATATCTGGGATACGTTTATTTTATTTAGCTGAGTTTTCGTATTATTGTGGCGTAATGTTACTTTTAAAGCGAAAATAGTTTGTTTCTGTGCTTATTAGTGATATTTAAGGTCAATATTTATAACTAAAAAGTAACTTTGAGGAGCTTCGGACGACGTCGTGTCACCTGTGACTGAGGAAACGGTCGTTTTTTCCCCTCAGAGACTTTTATTTTAATTAACTTGTAAACAAAGCTTACGGTAAGTTAAGTTATATATTAATACATACTTTATTCCTGTACGTATATTTGCATACCTTGCATATGTACATTGTTTTGTATAAGTGACTGGTGTCAGAAGTGAGACACTTATTTTCTACTTATGTGATTTATTTTTTTTAGCATTTTTTTATTTCTATTTTCTTTTTTTTTTACACATTTTGTATGTGGCTTTATGTAGCTTGTGTATTGTGTGTAGGTTTGAGCCACCTTCGTTGCTAAGCCATGATCGACATGACAATATTTAAATCAAATAAACTGTCAGCATTGTGACGACATAATAAGGAAGCTCATTGTCTGCAGCGAGCTGTTTCGGGGTTTGCAAACCCCCAGTCGATCCAAAAATCTTATGAAAAGCTTTCCCAGAGGTGTAACTATCTTAAAGCTGTAAAAGGAAAAGCAATCAAGATGTGTGAGTAAATCTTTGCCTGAATGGACACAAATTCCCACAGCCATACACATAAGTATTGAAGTTGCATACAGCCTAGTGATTGGTGTTACTGAAAGACCTAAACAGCTATGTTGGGTGTCCACATCTTCTTCGTCTCCGGGTTGCCTCACAGGTCAGTGGCTCGCACCTTGCATCTTTGACTTTGCCGGATGCTCTTCCTACCGCAACCCATCCTATTTATCCAAGCTTGGGACCGACACTACAATGCATCGGCTAGGTATCTAGATAGACACTGGACTATTCAGTATCCCTAATTGGCTTGGTGTATTTGGACATCTTTGGACTGTCTGAGGAAAATGTAGCACCCGGAGGAAACCAACACTGACATGGGGAGAACATGCAAACCCTGCACAGAAAGTACAAAGACCGCCACATCTGGATTCGAACCCGGGAGGGCATTTTGTTTTGTGGTGACACGACAGCACTATCCGCTACGGCATCGTGGGTGTCGACATTCTTTTATTATATATAATAATAATTACTTATATTGCGTAATTAATCCGTTTCCTTACTTATTGTGTCTGTTGATGATCTTATGTCTGATATGTCAGTATGTGGATTGGCTATTGAGTCCCGTACCAAATCGTGTACTTTGGAACGATGATGGCGCTGTTCTATGGTTGTAGGGATTGACTCGGTGGATCCTTTTGGTTCGCCTGCCCGATTTGGCACAGTTTTAGTGCAGTATGTCCTTCCTGATCGATGCTCTTCCAGATCCCAAGCACCCCAAACAAGGATAAATAATCATAAAAGTTTCTGCTTGTTTTAGTAGAACACCTGAATGAAAAGTATCCGTTGTTGCCGTCTTCTTTCCAGAGGCATGGTGAACAGCCAGGCGGCAGGTGGATCCGGGTGTCCGTCTCGAACCTGCGCTGGCTGTGGAGGCCGAATCGCTGATAGATTCCTGCTCTTCTCTATGGAGCGTTACTGGCACACTCGATGCCTAAAGTGCTCATGCTGCCAGGCTCAGCTGGGTGAGATTGGCACCACCTGTTACAGCAAAGGGGGCATGATCCTGTGCCGGAGCGACTACATCAGGTCAGACATCCACTCGTACCACAATTCAAAACGTATTTATGTTTGATTTAGAACAGAAATTTAAAATCCCGGTTCCAATTCTTAGCTATGGTTCAAACCTGTATGGTTAAAGTTGGCACCAATGCAGCAAATGTAGCCAACAAATTGCAACCCAAGTGGTCATAACACTTCAAACTTTAAACGGGATATTTCTTTCTTTTAGATATTATACTGCCTTAAAAACAAGCTTTTAAAAAGCACCACTGGACGTTTAATCCTAGGCAACAGTAGTCACAATCTACCACTGAGAATCATTTAGATTTAGTTTATCTCCGAACACCGGCACACAAATGTCTAGCGTCTTTAGCATTTAGCATGATGAGCTAAACGAAAGGCTTGTTCAAATAAATGAGATTTAAATGAGACAGGTAGTGTCTGTTTAAATCCCAAAAAGTGCTCACAGATATTTAAGTCCCTCTTTCTATTTCAGGTTGTTCGGGCACACCGGTGCTTGCAGTGCCTGTGGACAGATGATCCCTCCGAGTGAGATGGTTATGAGGACACAGGGCAACGTCTACCACCTCAAGGTGAGCGCTGCATCTATAAATGCAATCCACTCAGGTCCCTGTGACCGTTTCAGCAGCGATCGGATGAACTAAGTGCCGATTAAGTCACTGAAATATTGTTGCAAACTTGTTTATTATTCTCTTGTTAAATATTGTCTCCTTCTACAGTGTTTCTCCTGTGCCACGTGTAGAAACCGATTGGTCCCTGGTGACCGTTTCCATTATGTGAATGGCTCCATCTTCTGCGAGCACGACCGACCCAGTACCAGCCTGCTCAGTGCCCATTTGCAAGGCAATCCTGTCCTGTCTGACCAAAAAGTAAGAACTCCTAGCGCATCTTAATCATTCATTATTAATTCTTCAAGCAGGTGCTTTATAATCATTGCAACACTGAAGAAGTAAATACACCGATCACAAATAACTATCTGCAAGAAATACAAAGGTGCGGTTTGTTTTAAGAGTTGTTTTATTTTATTTATGTATGTGTTTGTGTATGTGTAAAAATGGGTCAGCATAAGGATTTTTAAGCAAGTTTCAGAAGCTTCATAAGTTTTTATGACCAGGTTAATGCATCTCTGAAACGCCAGCTCTTGTTGGGGTCCCCGGTCTGCAGTGGTCATTATCTATTAAAAATGACTGGGTAACTGATGCATGAGTGTCTGATCAGGTCCAACAGACGAGCTACTGTTCCAGTTCAGGTTACTTCCTACCCGTAGTGGATTTGTCATGTAGTGAGTTCTCAAAAACTCATATGACGTTTCTTCATTTAGACATAATAGACCAAAAATCTTAATAATAGTGTTTCACTAATAAACATACAAATGATGCAAAGAATTAAATAGCCTGGGTGCTTAGCTACAATAAATAAATAAGGCATGCACACAGTATTTAGTTACATTATGTACAGCTCTATGATGCCAGTAGGTACAAAGCTATATTCTAGTGGATATGATGGGCACTAATGGATAGACTACTGGCACCTTGTTTTGACATTTGTTTTATATTTTCTATGTTTATTTGTTTGCACTGTGATTCAGAAGATTTCACTTTCTTTGTACATTGACAATTAACACATTCGTTAATTCCCCTTCACTGCTGGGTTGTTGCTGTTGGGCTCTTAAGCTTGTAACCCTCGGTTGTTCAGACTGTAATTCTACTGTAATACTGTAAGCAGCTTTGGATAAAGGCGTCTGCTAAATGCTAAAATGTGCATTTGGTCCCTGAAGAAGACCTTTAACCCTCGGATTGTACTCGTAATGGTAGCTGTGATGCTCTAACCATCGTCTTTTCTCCGCAGGTTTGCTGAAAGTCGTCTCTCCTCTTTTTCTTTCACACTTGTGTTGGATGGATTTCTGGTCCTGTAAGCTTCTCCAGCTCGTCCGTGCACTTAAACATTCAGTACTTGTATTTTTACCCCTCATCCCTTCGGAAAAAAAGCTGAATTCGGAATCCTCTCGGGCACCGCAGTATTCGGGATCTTGCAGGACTTTGCAGGTTAGACGAAATGTAACCGACTTTGTTGGATCTTGAATTGACGGAGGACTTCACACGCGAACTTGAAGCATCGACTGTGACACAAAAATGGTTTCATCTTTTAGCTTGTGTAGCGCTTATGCTGTGCTTGAGCGCTTCAGTTTTCATCACAACAGTTTTCAAGCAACAGTTCGGACGTCATTCAGGATTCCCAGATGTAAATACTTTTTTATAACATTACTATGGTTTTTTTGGTCGTCATATGGTCAAATGTGAATTATTTATGATGGAAATATACAATAAATCCATAAAAACATGAAAACCTTACAAACTGGTCCATCATTAATATTTTCCGAAACAGCACAGATGATGGCGCTTATTGTTTATCGCTGTTTGTTCTTGTAGTGATTAGCTTCGTTCCCATCGGTGTGAGCTAGATTACCCGTAGGACTCGCTAAGCTCGAACCATTACAGAAGCAATTAAGAAGGCGAGAGGTGTGTGTGTGTGTGTGTGTATGAATTCGAGTGCACTATCCTCTACTGCATTTGCACCGGGGAGGCTGAACTTTACTCTGAGCCTATGTTTGAATTTAATAAAGCTTAATCTGCCGGCCTGGTTAATTAAAAGCGTCTTCGATTCACCGCCTTTAAACAATAGAGAATTAACTTTACCATTTAGCAATCGAAAAATATAATACAGTGCTTCCACCTACCCATTGTCACTATCATTCACTGTGGAACAGTTTGGACCGAGAACCTTCACATGCAAAGAACTACACCGATCAGGCAGGACATTATAACCTCCTTCCTAGCATTATGTTGGTCTCCTATTAGCACTGTCTGATATATGCCACCCACTAACAGGTGCCATGATGAAGAGATAATCAGTGTTATTCACGGCACCCCTCAGTGGTCATAATGTTATGCCTGATCCGTATACAAGCCCCATTTACACACTAATGATTTTTATATTCACACTATGGCTCACGATTCCAGCGAGAATTATGTTAACTGATAAACACATGTGATTGGTTGTCTTTTAAGCGGGCGTGGCCTGAAACCTGAGGGTTGCCTCTGCGCTGTTCAAGAGTATTCCTGCCCACCACGACCGTGACCAGAATACAGATGTTCAGACGTGTACAAAAACAAGCAGCCTCGTGTGAGATTCCTACATCTGTCCTCACACTTTGGTTTTCAGTAGGTAACAATTCATCCTTCAAACAAGCAAACGAAAAGTCTTTATGATAATCTAAACAATTGTTTTTATTTGCTAAAGAGATGAATGCATGTCAGGGTCGACTTTTAATAATGGAATATTTACTGATACTAATAATAAGCAAATATCCTCCCAGTTTCCCCACCATATCATTTCACATTAACGTTTCTTCCCAGTGAATATGATCTTCATCTCTCTGAATAATGAAAAAAAAAACTCGGTACAGTTCAAGCTACGACAAGCCGAGTCTCATCTGCATATTACTAATTAGCCAGGCATATTCAGATGCCAATTAGCAGGTCTGGGAGAATTAAAAAAAAAAAAGCTTCTTAGCCTGACAAGCTTTATTCTCGATCGGGAAGAGAAAAAAGTTTGCAGGTGTATGGATTGCAGAAGGGCTTCTGTCGAGCAAAAAAAAAGTGTTTATGCTCACTAATTAATCATATTAACACATGCAAATGAGTCTAATTGCTTCGGCTTCCGTGTCTCATGCTGTGAAAAAGAGAACGGGCATGATGAAGAAGCAGGAGTCTTTAAAACAACTGATATTTCAGGTGGACTTTTTTTTCTCTCTCGCATTGTCTTTTCTATCTGTGTATCAAACTTATAAGGAGATCGATTGTCGACGGCGGCGGTCATCAAAACTCTCGACGCAAAGCGTACAGTTGAGATACTGTAAAAAAAACAGTATTACTATACAACTTGGTGTTTTTTAATTCATGTAATTCAGGATTTGTGACGATAAACGAAATAAATAAACAAATAAATGCTTCCGAGTGTACAGCAACAGGCCGGAAAAGGTCATTTCCTGTCCCAGCTCTATACAACACTAGCGCTTTACACACGCTTCGCTACGGTGGCTAAATGGACAATAAACGTTTGAGGTCATTTCGTGCAAGGGAAGTGTTTAGTTTGAGTGGCTGAGGACTTTCTGGTTTATAAATATTTCTTTATTGAGCATTTATTGAGAGTCATGTTTTGAATCCTAGTTCATATCCATGACAGGAAACAATCACGCGGGTTTCAAACGATACGCGAGTCACATCAATAACAGTCATGGACAAATTTAGCCTCTTCAATCTGCTTTACCTGCATGTTTTTGGACTGTAGGAGGAAACCGAAGTACCCAGAGTAAACCCCCGCAAACTTTTTGCTGTGGGGCGATAGTGCCAACCACTAAACCACCGTGCCGCCTTTTTATATATATATGACAGTCAGTATCTCCTGAGCACCCTATTAACCTGACTGCATGTCTTTAGACTGTGGGAAGAAAACTGTCTGGAGAACCCACGCAGCGAGCCTCAAACCGCCTAAGCCGAGCATCGAACACAGACATCCTTGCCGTGAGAATTCTTTTTCTACTGTGTCCCATTTATTACGAGATTATTTCCCGACCGGATGAGAACAATCAAGTCCCTCCTAGATATTATTGTCTCCTTTCATATTAGCGATGGGAACTTTCCAGAAAGGATTCTTGTCTCGCGGCAGCCGATGACGGGGGACAAGAAGGGACCGGTGAGGGGGGGGGGGGATGCGATGGCATCAGGTCTCACGCATCATCCGACGCGCACTTGACAACTGCGAACTTAACCGAGCCGAGAATGTCAGAAAAGCAAAAAGGGTGATGGGGAGAAACACGAGACGACGGACCAATCAGAACGCTTTGAATAATTAAGTCGACCGACTTAATTAGCTCAATTACGTTAATTCGACCACGGAAACATGGCCATATGGTGAAAGGAAACAAAAGAGGGGGGGAACTAATTAAAAGTAAAATAATGAGGATTTTAATTATGGTTCTCCCCAGACGTGGGTGAATGGGGATCTGGAGAAGGAGAGAGTAATTAAAGTAGTGTAGCGCTGGCAACATTTCTCCTGTTATCTCTCGCCGTCTCTCACCCGCGCTCTCTCACTCTCTTAGATCTGTGAGGGCTCAATCGGTCTAATTAAATCTGTAAATAAATTAGCTACATGGAAGCATGGTTGAGCTGACACCAACCCCCCACCACCCACCTACCCCCCTTGCCTTCCCCAAACACACACTCTTCTATATCTGTCCTTCATTTGCACACGAGCATGACAACAGTGTGGGGTCGACTTCTGCCATCGAAATTCTTCTTCACCTGATGGAGAGGAAGTGACCGCCTCCATTCTTAAACTCACCGAGAATTCAGATTGGATCCAGATGAACCACGGTTACACATCTCAATTCAATTCAAATTGTATTTGTCATTACACATATACAGATGTACAGTACAACAAAATGT
>JAOUQU010000027.1:231556-247052 GCA_028566735.1 Ammoglanis amapaensis
GTGTGTGTGTGTGTGTGTGTGTGTGTGTGTGTGTGTGTGTGTGTGTGTGTGTGTGTGTGTGTGTGTGTGTGACCTACAACCGACTGGTGATCTGTTATAAATAAATAAATAAACAAATCAATGAAGACGCGGGTGGTCCGGTGGCTCCTTGGTCAGCCTGGGTTCGATTCCCCGGGTACAGATATACTAAGGCCGTTCTGTGTGGATTTTGCATGTTCTCACGCTGTCTCGGGTTTGGGTTGGGGATTCCGGCGGGGACTCCGGTTGCCTCCCACAATCCGAAGACAGACTAATGCAGTGTGGTTAATTGGAGAGATACTGAAATCGTCCTGTGTGTGTGTGTGTGTGTGTGTGTGTGTGTGTGTCTCTGTGTGTGTGTGTGTGTATAGTCTGCAGCAGGCTGTTCAGGTGTTTAGTGTATTCGCCCAGTATTTTTCCCACCATGATTTTTCTTCCTGTAATTTTCAGGGCGTTTTTTCTTGCCACAGTCGCCCTCGACTTGTTCAGCAGGGGTTTCTGTTGCTTTGAGATCATGTCTATTGTAAAAAGCACCATAGAAATAAAGTTGACTTGACTTGTCTTGACTCCACGACTGACTCCAGATCAGATTTTTACTTTGGAACCTGGAACCCGTTTTTTACTTTTCACGATCGTTTGAACGTTTGATCCTGGAAAAAAACTCGACTCGAGTTTAGGAGAATCTACCAGAGGACTCGGCCTGAGCGTCTCCACGTCTGCAGCTCTTGTCAGGTATTCCCGGTCCGCAGTGGTCAGTAGCTATTATGAGTGGTCGGAGGAAGGAACGGGACCACGGGGAAGGGGGGAGGGGATCGATGCCCATTGATCCAGTAGACAAGCTTCATGTTGTTCAGGAGATGTTAATGCTGCTTCTGATACTTCTGATCTGAAGGTCCAGTGTAAAACCCAAAACCACTAAAACTGGTTCCTGTGTGTGTGTGTGTGTGTGTGTGTGTGTGTGCGTGTGTGCGTGTGTGCGTGCGTGCTTGTTGGCCTGTTAGACCTGATCTTGAACTGGTGACGCAGGGATCATCCAGTCTAGTCCTCGAAACTCTCCTACAATTCATGTCAGATCCTGATCCAGATCCAGTTCTGGTTTTGTTTTTATTATATATTGACAAATGTTTGACTAATTTAGACGCATGTCTCACTGGTACAAACACATATAATGAGAGACTTATAGCTGTGTGTGTATGTGTGTGTGTGTGTGTTCATGCGCTGCAATAGACTGCCCAAATGTTCAGGTGTTTAGTGTATTCGTCCTTCGTGTGTCCCTGAATATGAATGATTAAGCGCTGGTTTAACTAGACGATGGTCGTCCAATGAGATAAATAATTAATATTTAATTGAAATTATCATATTAATTAAAATGTTCAGGTTTTTTTTATCATATTAATTAAAATGTTCAGGTTGTTGTTGTTGTTGTTCTCGTGTAGTTTTTGGACCTTCAGTGGTTTTGAGGGTTTGATTTACAAAATAAGAAGTTATTTTGGTTTGTTGTTGTTTCCATTGTGTTGTTACTTTACAGAATCCCTGCATGGATTTATACTTTTGTCGTGTTTCGAACATCATAAACAATTTGAAGTCGGTTTAATTCTGGAATCAACTGTGTGTTAAATATTAAGAACCATGTTTTATATTTATGTACGGTGTGTTTTATCACTTTAATAAATTAAACACTAGTGAACTCTGATTTGATTCTGGAGAAGTTTAAGAACTCGTTTCGTGTTTGTATGAATGTTGTGTAAATAAAAAAAACTGACGAAGACACGACGGCTGAATGAATCCATGATAATATCTTTATTACAGTAGTTAGTTACAGAAAGCTCAGCAGAAAAACATCGTTCACGAGTCCTCTGTTATCACCCCCCCCCCCACACACACACACACACACATATCACCTTTCTACCCTCCATCCGAACCTCCAACCCTTCCTTCCCTTCCCAGAGACATTTGTCAGCTGCCATCTGTCTGTCTGCCTCGTCTCCTCCTCCCGTGTCTCTGTACCCGCTCTTTAAACTAGCTAATTAAGCCGCGACACCTTTACTTCATCTACCAGACCCCCCCTTCCCTTTTCCAACACACACACACACACACACACACACGTGCTTTGAAGATTTCGTCAACAAACACACAGAAAAGCTCCTTACACCACCTCATACATCTATATCTTCGTTTACACAAGTGCTACGGACGCGACACACCCAGCGCAAAACAACAACAATAAAAACAACAACAACAAGTATGAAAATACTGTACAATTTGTTTGTTTTCGACCGCTGTTGATACACACGTGCGCACTCGGGTGACGGCGGACGGCAGAATACGATATAATAACCCCGACTCGACACTGAACTCGGCGCAGACAAGCAAGCAAAAATAAATTGGTAATTTTATAATATTATAATATAGTATCGTCCGAGTTTAATACACGGATGTACACTCACATACACACACGAGTCTCGTATGGATCATTCGGTCATCATTAGCTGTGTGTGGGAACGGGACGGCGACGAGGGGGCAGGGGGGCGCAGATAACACACACACACACACACACCAAGTATCCTACAGTAGAGCAGGCAAATTGTTGTCATTATTTATTTACACTGTACATAACACACACATCTTCAGGTCCAACAGGTAGACGGAGCCAGATTCAAGTCCCTTATCTCATCCCTCCAGTCCCAAACATGTCTCGTGCTTGTCTCAGCCCAGCTGAGCGGACTTCTCCGGATTGTCGGACCAGCCGTCTGGCCTCCCCTCGCGGCCCCGATTCTCCTGGTCTCCACGAGCTCCCTCGCCGTCTCCTCACACTTTGGTGGCGAGCGAGTGCAGCTCGGACTTCTGGGTCTGAGCGCTGAGCGTGGACGACGCGTAGCTGACGTGGCCGTGCACCACCTTCTTCAGGCTGAGCAGGTACAGGCAGCGCGAGCGGAAGCGCAGGTCGAAGAACGCGTACAGGAACGGGTTGAGGCAGCTGTTGACGTACGCCAGGCAGGTGGCGTACGGGTGCGCCAGGAGCAGGAAGTGCAGGAAGTCGCAGGTCGTCGGCGCCAGGCCCAGGTACGACAGCGCGTCCATGCTCTTCAGGACGTGGAAGGGCGTCCAGCACAGCGCGAACACCACCACCAAGGTGGTTATGATCTTCAAGAGTCGACGCTTCTTCTGGTCCTCCTTGCGCAGGTGGCCGAAGTGGCGCGCCACCGTGCACCCGATCATGCAGTAGCACACGGTCATGGCCAAGAAGGGCAGCAGGAAGCCCAGCGCCGACGACGATAAGCTCAGCCCGGCGATCCACAGCGACTCGTGCCGCTGGTTCATGGTCACTAGACTGAAGTCCATGGCGCACGTGGTACGGTTGCCGTCGTCCACTGTGGTGCGGAACAGCAAAGTGGGCGCCGCCAAGGTCCCGGACAGGAACCAAATGACCCCGAGAGATGCCATGACCGATCCCCGGGAGCGTAGCCGGCTGCTGCTGAGCGAGTGCACGATGGCCAGGTAGCGGTCGAAGCTCAGGCAGGTCAGACAGAAGACGCTGGCGTACATGTTGACCAGGACCACGTAGCTGCTGAACTTGCAGAGCGCCACGCCGAAGGGCCAGTGGTACTCCAGGACCGTGTACGCCGCCCAGAGCGGCAGGGTCACCACGAAGGTCAGATCGGCCAGGGCCAGGTTGCCGATGTAGACGTCCGCGGCGCGGCGCTTAGACTTGTCCGAGCGCCACATGGTGAAGATGACCACGCCGTTCCCGGACAGGCCCAGGATGAAGATGAGCATGTACAGGACCGGGATGAGCGAGTACGACGGCTCCCACTCGGAGTAGTCGCACGCCGTCTCGTTATCTTCATAATAGTCGTAGCTGTACGGGTATTCCGTCGGTTCCATCGGTTCGAAGATAAAGTGGAAGCTTCCTCACAAGAATGAAGTCCTTTTATTTGATTTTATTTGAAGTCCAGATGTTCCGCTGGGATCTGAGAGAAGAGCGGCGACTTGTTGGCTTCTCTCGGTGGAACAGGAGTCTCGGTGTGAAGTTCTACACATGGGTCGCGGGACACAGAAGGAGTGTGTGTGTTTTAAGTAAAAGGGGGGAGAGTCACCCGGCCTATTTAACCTCCGTCCCCCACCTCAGCCCATCCAACCCGCCCCCTCAGATTCTCCCCCCTCCCTTTTCCTCCTCTACCCCCACGGTCCTCGAAAGGCACTGCCCCCTTCATCCCGGTATCCCACCCCACCGAGCCTCCGGGTCTCCGAGTGGGTCAACACAGCAGGAATTAACTCTTGTTTTTCTTCTTAATGAAAAAGTAATGGGCCGTGATCTTTTCGAGTCGGTCTGAGATCCGAGGCCCGAGCAAAAACACCCCGCACCCCTCCACACCCCCGTCCCTCACCACCCCGCCCCACCCCTGGGTTCTAATATTCTAATACAGCCCGAACCACAAGGCCCAGGAACTTTTTCGAGAGGTCAGAGAACCCTGTTCTAAGCAGACGTCGTTTATACAGAAATAAGATCTCATCATCAGATACTCCTGTCGTCTCTTTAACTCCTTTTTAACCGTCATAAATACCGAATTCTTGATGACAGAACTCGACTTTTGCAGACAAATCAGACAAACGTATTACTGAGTGAGTAAATAAGAAGTCTACAAATAAATCATTCAACCAATTCGTTTTAGAACTTTTGAACAACCTTTTATTCCCCCGTCAGCCGTGGATCTGATATATTAAATATATTTAACATTTATGAAATCATTTTGTTTTATTTTAATCGTTGCATTGCGAATAAATCACATCTCACGTGTGTTGTTTTTTTTGTTTTATTGTAGAAATCATTTGTACTTGCAGGTAATTTACAGATTTGAATGATAGTTTCTTTATATATAATATATATATATATATATATATATATATATATATATATAGTTTATAGAATGTCATTTTTTAAATAAACAACATTAATTGTTCGTCTTTAGTTTGCATCTTTAAGAAATATTATTTTCTATTACGATGATAAGAAAATGTCGTCTCGCAAGTCTTGGGTTCAAATCTCGAGATCTGGGGCTTACTGTGTGGAGTTTGCATGTTCTCCTTGTTGTGTCGACATGGCTTTCGTCCCAGATTCTGAAATTGTCGTGTGTGTGTGTGTGTGTGTGCATGTGTTTGTGTTTTTATGGATATATATCAGTGTTGCTTATAAATCAGTGTTCGGTCATAATTATAAGTTGCTTTGTTAAATATGAATTTAGTTTTTACTAAATGTTCTATTATTAAAGATTTTTGTTTTCGTTCTCTGTCTCTCTCTCTCTCTCTCTTTTGTTTTCAATATTACCAGACAAAAACAAAAACCCTGAAGCCCCTCCACGTTTCCTCGGGTATCAGTGACACTGATGGTGCTACGTGAATGAAACGTGCCTGAACAGGTTCCACTATGAAAACACACCAGTGTGGAATTCATTTAAATATAAAAGACATGTCACTTTACTGATATTTAGTGATGAAAGAAAGAAAGAATAAACAATAGATCAGTCTGTCAAATCTGCATGTGTTGTTGTATCAGGGGATCTGGCAACCTAGGTTTTATTCCTTCAGATCGTCGAGCACTGAACATCAGTCCTGTCAGGTACTGAACATACGCTTGCTCTAAACTGCCCTGGCGTCTTCGCCGAATGACGTAATTGTACAATTACCCATAATTCCTGGTGAATCTTCTCCTCTGAAACTGGGTGGACTGACTCCAGGACCCCAGCGCTCGATCCCTCCTCCACCACACTTCACAGCTGGTGTTGTACCATTAAAATAAATGAATGTCAAGACTTTGTTCTGTACTGAACAGCTGTTTGGTATCAGGGACTCGCCGATGATGAGCTGATCCACTAGTCCTAAAAGTTGTGGGTATAAAAAAATGGTTCAGACTGAAAGATTCGGGACTAAAGATTCAGCTTTTAAATGTTCAGTTTTAGAGATTTGAGTTTAAATGTTTAGAATTCAAGATTTAGGTTTAAAGGTTCTGGTCTAAAGATTCTGGGTTAAAGTTTCGGATTAAATTGTTCATTCCAGAATACATTCAGGTTTAAAGTTTCGGGTTTTAAAATTGGGGTTTAAAGATTTAAGTTGTAAGATTCAGATTTAAAGATTCAAGTTTAATGATTTAGGTTTCAGGTTCAGGTTTCAATATTTAGATTTAAAGGTTCAGGTTTTAAGATACAGGTTTACAAATTTGAGTTAAAAGATTCAGGTTTAAAGGTTCTGAATTTAAAATTGGGGTTTAAAGATTCGAGTTTAAAGATTCTGGTTTAAAGATTCAGGTTTAATAGTTCAGGTGTAAAGGTTCGGGTTTAAAGATTCTGTTTAAGGATTCAGGTTTAAAGGTTCTGGTTTAAAGATTCGGGTTTAAAGGTTCAGATTTAATGTTTCTGGTTTTAAGATTCAGGTTTAAGGATTCAGGTTTAAAGGTTCTGGTTTAATGTTTCAGGTTTAAAGGTTCAGATTAAATGTTTCAGGTTTAAAGGTTCTGGTTTAATGTTTCAGGTTTAAGGATTCAGATTTAAAGATTCTGGTTTAAAGGTTCAGATTTAATGTTTCTGGTTTAAAGGTTCAGATTAAATGTTTCAGGTTTAAAGGTTCTGGTTTAATGTTTCTGGTTTAAAGGTTCAGATTTAAAGGTTCAGATTTAATGTTTCTGGTTTAAAGGTTCAGATTTAAAGGTTCAGATTTAATGTTTCTGGTTTAAAGGTTCTGGTTTAAAGGTTCAGATTTAAAGGTTCAGGTTTAATGTTTCTGGTTTAAAGGTTCAGATTTAAAGGTTCTGGTTTAAAGGTTCAGATTAAATGTTTCAGGTTTAAAGGTTCTGGTTTAATGTTTCAGGTTTAAGGATATAGGTTTAAAGGTTCTGGTTTAAAGGTTCTGGTTTAAGGATTTAGGTTTAAAGGTTCTGGTTTAAGGATTTAGGTTTAAAGGTTCTGGTTTAAAGATTTAGGTTTAAAGGTTCTGGTTTAAAGGTTCTGGTTTAAGGATTTAGGTTTAAAGGTTCGAGCTGGCTCGAGCGTGTGAAATGAATAGCGGGATTAATTAGCATCAGAAAGAGAGACACAAACGTACAAAGTTAAATAAAGGAAACGAGACGTCGCTTATAAACGACACTGTTAACACACAACCACACCCGGTGATACAAAACTACACAAGCCATCTACACAAAGCATTTCACAACACCGTGGCTTAAATGCTGAGGGTTTTCTGTTCATTCTTCAGGGTTCTACAGGAGGAAAAAAAGTCATTAATGCTTCGTACCATCTTTATTATTCCTCCGTCGTGATTGTGTTAGGAAAGTTGTGTTCACGAGTGGAACTGAACACAGAGACTCGTTTGTACTAAGCTGAGATGGAGACGCAGATCCTACAAGCTTAGCCAGTGTGTTTATCCAACAGTCCAACAACGTGGAGTCTACAGATTAAAATTATGACCTCGAGTTCCTTTTAATATCTGAAATATTAACCACAGTGATTTTAAACCAGACGCCGAAATGGTCTAGCGTGCTCACACACACACACACACACACACACACACACACACACACACACACACAAGAACACTCGGCTAAAGTGTGGAACATGAAACCGGCACTTAAAGTGCATTTCAATTCTCCAATGGGATCGGGGATTTATGAGGTTTTTTTTTACAGGGATTAGCGCCGAACCCCAATAACAACGACCACAAGAACCCCAACAGGTGAAAAGAATCACACAAGAGACACACAAAGCCATTTCTGTGACTACTCTACTACCACTCGTGGTACATACATACCGTCTCTGGACAGAAATAAAGACAAGAATGACCGTTTAAGTAATAAAACATGGTGATTTGGATCTACATCAACATCTAGATCTAGTCGTGATGAATGTCCAAAATCCCAACCCCATAACGCTCAGGGATCCGACTGACCCATCCATGTTGTGTTATGTTGCACTAAATGTTCTTCTATATGCTCCCGGAAACCTCCAGGCCATGAAAGTGTATCATATAACAAAGCTGTTGACGATCAGAAGGTCATCAGTTCAAGTCCCCAGTACAGCCAAGTTAACGGTTTGATTGCTCTAAATGGTTATCTGTTGTAGATGATTAGAAATCGCTTCAGGTGAAAAGTGCCAGATAAATGCTGGGAATGCAAAATGTAAATGAACCAATTTGGTCAACTGGGGTGGATGGGAATGGGGGTGGTGGTGGGTGGAGGGATGGGGCTGGGGAGCCACACCGTCACTATTGTGGTCTCTGATCGAGGCCCTTGACCCTCGGTTATTCGGTCTTTACTGTAAGCCAGTTTGGATGGAAGCATCTGCCAAATACTGAAAATGTAAATAGTAAAATATAAAAGATCTTATTTAATATTAAATCATGACAAACTGTCACGATTTCCAGGTTCACTGGTTCAGTTCAGTGCGAGTGGAGACGAGAAATGTGTTCTAATACAATACAAGCCGGGTAAACAAACAAACGACAACTCAACAACTCTCTGCTACGATCGACCGTCCTGGCATTCAAACTTAAATCTAATGACTGACATCAAGTCTGACATCACAATGTGGACTGAATTCAGCTTCTGCTTATTGTGCGGCTTTATTGTGTCATTAAACGATGTGTAATACAAGATTTTGTTGATTGAATTGATTGATTGAAGAATTTCCCTCCTGCACCGAGCAGAATGGGGTGGGGGTGGGGGGGGGGTAGTTTTGGTCGTGCATTGTGTTCTGCGGAGCAACTCGACCGACCATTTCCACTTCCAGAAACAAATAAAGTATCAGCCCAGAATTACCGGTCGGTCCTGATTCTAGGTTCAGATTGAAATTCGCCTCTATTGTTCGCCGGATTGCTTCGGATTTGTCGCCGTTCGACCGGGTTTGTACGTGTGAACGATCGCCATGTGTGTGTGTGTGTGTGTGTGTGTGTGTGTGTGTGTGTGTCGGAATAACTGACCACTCTTACTTCATTATTTATGTTTTAATTTTAGGTGCTTGCTATTCCTTGCTATTATCCACATGCTAATACAGTTTTATTTCAATCTATTAATCCTAATCTGTTCGCCACCGAAGTGCAGCAGGTTTGATTATTATTACAAGTTAGCAAACATATTAACATTCATATTTTAAATACAAAATGTATGTCTAATGTAAATGTCTAATAAGCTGCGCAAATAGGAACAAATTTGTCTTTTTACAAACCATTAGATTGCTTCAAATCCAGTAAATGAACTACAAACATGTTGTCAATCATTTATTATTATTATTATTATTATTATTATTATTATTATTATTATTATTATTATTATTGCTGCTGTTGTGATTATCATTGTTATTAGTATTTAGTTTATTTAGTTAGTTCCTTTATACATTGTGTGGGTGTCGCATTATAGTCCAACCCTGCGTTTGTTTGCCAGGGTTCGTCGTGTGTGTGTGTGTGTGTGTGTGTGTGTGTGTGTGTGTGTGTGTGTCCCACCGTGGGAAGACCAGATCACGGACTGATGTTTATATATAACAAGACGAATCGCGGCCTCAAGCGAATCGATTCTGTGCGATCGTTACACACATCGTTTCCCGAGCAACCCTGCATAATGTATGACATCATAAGTCTGACGTATACTACGACGATGCTACTACGAGCAGATAGCGATGATGTATAAGACGTTTATTGTAAAGGTTCTTAAGATAAAATAGTAAGAGGACCGGGGTGTAGAGATGTTGTACCCCAAGACTTCAGAAGTGCTCATTTGGCTGCTCCATCACTGACACCACTTTGGCCAAAGGAGCACTTTGGCACGGGTGCTCAGACACGACTTTTTATTACGACCATCTTCCCGATTCCTTAAGCGTACGGTTCGAGGACGCAGACTCGCTGGGAGCTTCGCGAGTATGCGAAGGAGAAAAAGCCACAAAGGTCAGAATCTAAAAGCAAACGCGTGCCGGGTACATTGTGTTTATCCATTAGCTTGATACCGTCTGCGATTCAGCCTGTCTGGTTTAAAGGCTTTAAAAGGTCCATAAAAGGGAAGGAGGTAGAGCGCGGCTTCTTGACATCACTTTAAAAAAAAACGAATGAAAAAATGGAACGGCAAAGTGCTCATCATGCCCAATTGAGTATTAGTCTAACATCCAGTCGTGAAGTGTTGGTAAACACACACATTAAATCTTTCCCCATGAAGGTTGGTAAATTCAAACCATCAATGACAGGCCGTTGTTAAAAGCTAACATTACGTCTCCGGGTTATGATGTCGTTCTGTCCTGCCGTTCGGTCAAAAGAAGGACAGATCGGGTGCTAAATTATAACCGCGTTCCTAATATTGTGTCGGTCCTACATTTGCATTCACGTATAAAACGAACGTGATGCTCGATGGATTCTGACACGTTTCTATCAGAAAACTTTTTTATTTTATTTACCATGCAAACCAAATAATTCCTTTATTATCTTAATGCTACCGGCACGGAGACCTGAACGGGTCGACAGTCCGGCGTTTGTTGCTTTAAGATTTGGGGACGCAAAGAATCGACGCTTAACAAGCGTTAAAATAAATAAACGAAACCTTAAACACTTAAAACATTAAATGTTAGTGAACTGTTCAGTGTAAAGATGTTTCGACAGAACTGAACGACTTTTACACAAACAAACAGCATGAACTTGTAATTAATAAAGAATAAACATAAACAGATGATGCTCATGAGTAAATAAACTTTATAAAGTTCTGCATCAATAATATAAACAAATAGAAACGAGGAACAACCGGATTCTGGAGGCGGAACTAAATACAAACATGTCAATCAAATAAATTATTTATATTCGATTATTTGTTGTATTTCTTCTACAATCTTTGCGATTTTGATGTATTGGTCACACCTTGTGGCAGACCAGAGAACTACAGTTAGTTTTAACACATACTACACTGTTTGTATTAACACATATTATTAATTTAATGGGTTCATTTATTAATTATGATTATTTCCTCTTTTATAGTCTATAAACGGTCGTATAAAATAGAATTCCAGTGTGTGTGTGTGTGTGTGTGTGTTATCATAAAATAAAAATTCTACAATACAGCGACCAAATCACAGCCGATAACACACAACCTGTCGCGTTCTATTACTTAAATGTAGACAATTATTGTAGCAAACAGATAATAAAATAAACATTAATGTCTTTTCTTTAATTTTACTTATTAATCTACAAGTTCTCAGTCATTTAAAGAGAATTAATTTAGTGTAATCGGCTTCCATCACTTATTACATAGTAAGTTTGATGTTTGAAATGTGTTAAGCAAAGACGGATCGTGTTTTTTTATTATTAGGATTGACGTCAGGATCGAACTGAAAACCTCACGGATGACAAACGCAGGAATCCGAAGTGTTTTTACCATTTTTAACGACATGATGCTGATTTTATTCTCAGTACTGGAGCGGTGCAGAAGATAATCAGCCGTCTTTGTGCACCTCGAGTATTTCTTAATGAATGCCAGGTCTTAATTAAAATAGATCCTGATCTCTACATGAAATGACGTTCGTCCCTGCGGACCGGTCGTCTCTCTGACGACAGACGCCGCTACGAGACGAACAAGTCATCACATCACACGCAGATTCATGGAGTCACACGGGAGAGAAACACGGGTTTCGTTTACTTACGTGTTTGGCAGCTGATTTGTGAGTGAGATTGGGAAAGTGAGATGTGTGTGTGTGTGTGTGTGTGTGTGTGTGTGTGTGTGTGTGTGTGTGTGTGAGTCAGGCGTGCGGAGTGATGTGGTTACCACACAACCTTCCTTGAATGATCTACACGAACAACTTGAAAGAACTAAAAGTAGGCGGAGCTTTAAATGCTGCAGGGTGCTTTGGTGCTCAGCACTTCCGCCTCGTGGGTTCGGGTTCGATTCCCAGGTAAAGCCATCCGGGCCCTTTCTGTCTGGAGTCTGTACAGGGTTTCCTCCGGGTACTCCGGTTTCTTCTGACAGTCCAATGACATGCAGTCAGGTCAACGGATATGCAGATATACTGAAACTGTCCTGTCGTGTGTGTGTGTGTGTGTGTGTGTGTGTGTGTGTGTCCGTTCAGGTGTTCAGTGTATTCACCCTGACGCTAAATATATTTAAGTGCCAGTAAGACTAAACCACGATCTCAGAAGCATAAACGACACTAATGACCCCAAATAAACAAAAACATCTGAATGATTGTAAACAACAAAGAATCGACTTTAATGTCCTCGTATACAGACGAAGGTTCTTCTTCTTCTACATCCCACGATGGAGACACCGAACAGAACGAGCACAGAACCCAGAACAATCTGTTCCTGACGTCTGAGAACAGCCAGAAGCAAAAAGAAAATAAATAAGAGGTTTTTTTTTTCAGAGCAACAACCTGCAGTTCCATCATGAGGCTCGAAATGCCCAAACAATGAAAGCATGGCGGACCGGACACAGATTGGACTCTGGAGTGGACATGTGGGGTTCCAGCTCTGTGTGAATCTGATTCTGGGTCGTGTAAACAGTGGCAGATTCATAATTATGCTTCGGATGTGACGACATTGTGAGAAAGAATCTGGAGATATTATAAAGTTTATTTTGTTTAGATCTGATCTGCACATTCTGCCGAAAGAAACGCTGGTAAATATAATAATAATTTAAAAATAAATGATAATAATTAACTGTGAGTGTGTGTGTGTGTGTAGTTTGGTTTGGTTGTTTATTTATTAACATCATGTATTAATGATGTATTAAAGTAACATTAATGACTGGAGACGAGTCAAATCAAACACACTTGCTAACAATTTTTATCTTCAGTCTGACCCCCCCCCCCCCTTCCACTGCATGTTTTTGGACTGTCAGGAAAAAAACCCGGGGAGAACATGCAATCCGTCGAGTCGAACCCAGGGAATCGAACCCGGGACTTCTTGTCCTTTGTGAAGTGTGTAAGTGACGTGTTTGTTGTAGTGGTCACTAGTTACACTGTTGTGTAGTTGTACTGATGCCCGATCGGTCGCCACGGTAACCTCGTTGTAGATCAACAGAACATCTCGGGTTCGGATCGTATTTATTTACTCAACAACACCATCCAGAACATCTATTTAAAATCCTCGTCCATGTTTTCCGATGCAGAATCACATTCGATCCGGAACGCCAGATCTGGTCCCACCGAGGTTAACGAATAAAGAGCTCCAGTGGTTAAAAACCTGAGAGTCGTCCTCTTACAGCCGGAGCTATTTATAGTTCTCACCTGCATCATAGTGCCGCAGGTAACACACACACACACACACACACACACACACACACACACAAACACACACACACACTTAATCTGCACATGACCTCGGATCACTTCCACCACTAAACTGATTATAGAGGTTAAAGGTGAAGCGTTTTGTTCCTCCTCAGCTTATTGATATAAACAACGAGCCAGAAGAGCATCAGAACTTGTGCTGTATTTACCACCGCCTGCATCCATGAGCTTATTTTGGGCGCACATGTTTTAAACATGTACGTCCAGTAACCCACGGTACCCATGGTGACGGGATTTAATGACCATTACAACAGCTCCCGGGGGTGCGAGATTAAATTTATTAACATACAAACTCTGTGTATGAATTCATAATCATAATCAGTGTTCGGGAGGGAAGGGGTTAAAACATAATCCATCCACTATCTAGCTTCACCACAACTTCATCCTGAGGTTACAGAACTAATCACCAAACCACCGTGTCACCCTAAATATATAACATTTAAAAACAAGTATTTATTTATAACCGAGTCTTTAAACACACTATTAAAGACTCGATTCTGCAGATTGTTACAGAGATGCTACGCTATCAGCTGGGTTTGAGTTCCAGATGAGGAACTTCGGGGCAGGGATTTGGCATATTCTCTCCGGGTACTCTGGCTTCCTCCCACAGTCCAAAGATATGCAAAAGGAAGGTAACTGAATGTATGGTATACTGTCCATGACCAAGCTTAAGATAGGATCGTCTTTATTATCCCACGTGTAGAAGCGTAGCTGTGTTAGTACACAGATGTGTGTGTGTGTGTGTGTGTGTGTGTGTGTGTGTGTAGTTATTTCCCTGTAGTGAGTAGTTTAGCATAGTGATGGATGAGCATGGGGGTGGAGGGGGGCAGATGCTGGCACGGATACTCTGGGATCTCCTCATTTCATCATCTCCTTATAACAAGGTTATATAATGTGTGCCCCCCCCCTCAGAGGAGTTGTTGCTGATGCTGCACACTGTACGTCCACAGCGCCGGAGGTGAAGGTCTTCGGCGAGTCTTTACCGCCCTGCGTACGGCGTTCCTGTCAGGAGAAGGATGATGATGTTTCATCGCTGGTTTAAACGGTTCTCCAGGGTGATCGCGGGAGTATCGATGATCCGTCGATTAGATGTAAATATAAGTATCAGTACGTTATTGTTCACGTTACTTCTGTAGTTACTTCTGCCTTTGTAATATAAATATTTCTATATCTTTGCGACATGTGCAAGGACATAAAGTCGAATTCTATTCTAAATCTATTCTTTTATTATAATCTACAGTATTAATGTTATTATATTATTAATTTATTCCGCCTTTAACATCGTGTTTGAACACTTTAGGTCACGTTCACGACAGGAGTCACATCAAACACACTCGTGGATCTTTTTTAAATCTTCCATTCATCTTACTTGCACGTTTTTTGGACTCTGGAAACCAGAGCGCCCGGAGGAAACCCTCGCAGACACGGGGAGAACATGCAAACTCCGAGACTTCTTTCTGAGTGTAAAGCAACAGTAGAAGGTATAAAATAACCTCTTCATAACCATCAGATGATACCAGATCATCCACTGGGAGCGAATCCATAAAGGTCCTGGTCGAATTGTCATGAGTATCTGTAGCCATACTGACTGCTGTGCATGGCACGTCTGCTTTTAAATGCCTCGGTGACGATCCCCAAAACCGCTTGTCCATCCCCCGACAGTAAAATACAAATAAAAAAGGTCCTATTTCAGGCTTCAGGTCCTGTTTCAGGGTGCAGGTGTAACACGGCGGGTTCATATTTATCCTCTCGGCTCATCGTGACAAAACAATAATAAATCAGGCAGTTAAACGAAACCCTTGCGAGGACACAAACCAGGCCAATAACAGCATGTACACATCTAGTGCAGCGGTGCTCCGGTAAACATCCTTCGTTTGTTATTGACCTGCTTTCATCTTTGGAACTTGACTGCAAAACGAGCTGCAAAACTAATTCGGAGGCGACCTGAAAAGAGAAACGAACGATGGTGTATCTCGGGTTTAATACAATTTATCGCTAAGCTTTAAGTGATTTGCTGAAATAATTGTGTAAAAAGTGTGTGTGAGTGTGTGTGTGTGTGTGTGTGTGGGGGGGGGTGATCAGTGCATTGTCCCTGATCTTATATTACACAAAGGCTCAACTGCACAATGATTTGCATAATATTGTGCACTTACAATAGCAGAAAATCACATTTCCTGAGG
>JAOUQU010000027.1:247152-257348 GCA_028566735.1 Ammoglanis amapaensis
AGAGACAGAGAGAGCGAGAGAGAGAGAGAGAGAGAGAGAGAGAGAGAGAGAGAGACGACACCAGCGCATTAACATTACACATTATATATCCTATTTTTGTGGTCTGATTGTGACCCTGTACGCTGCTCTGTTAGGTTCTAAATGAATGACAGGATATAGTGACGATTAAAAATGAATTTTTTTTACTCTCAAGCTGAATCTTAACTGTAAATGATACATTCCAAAAGTATACGGACACCGGAACCAACCGCTTTTAGCTTTTAAAACCACAGCATGGCTGAACCAGTTCAATACGACAGTCAGGAGTGGCGTCTACATACTTTCGTTCCTACAGTACAGGTAACGAGTGGCTCTGTCGGGTTCTAAATGGGGGGGGGTGACGTGGACGACGACTCACTGTGACTAGGTTGATGAGCGACACGGCGTTGTAGTCGATGCCCCACAGGGTCATGACCCCGACGGTGTCGATGGTGATCATCACGATGGTGAGGAGGTTCAGGAGGCCGGAGCGAATGTCCATGCCGAGGAGGATGCAGCACACCACGAAGGTGGGTAACAGACACAGCGCCAGGTTCACCACGCCCTCGTACACGATGGTGATGTACTGCTCGTAGTACACGTACGTCACCCTGCAGGAAGTGACATCACAAAATCAAGTCACAGTTTCCTCCCACAGTCCAAAAGTTAAGTGTTCTGTGTTTGTGTGTGTATGTGTGTGTGTGTGTGTGTGTGTGTGTGTGTGTGTGTGTGCTCAAGCCAGCCGTACCCTAGTGGTCCGGATACAGGACTAGTGACCGGAAGCATGCCGCATTCAAACCGCACCACTGCTAGGTGGCTGCTGTTGGGCCCCTGAGCGAGGCCCTTAACTCTCCGTTGCTCAGAATGTTACTGTAACTATAATGTAAGTCGCTTTGGATAAAGGCTCAAAATATTAATGTGTGTGTGTGTGTGTGTGTGTGGTGTTCTGTGGTTTAGTGTATTCGTCCAGCGTGTGTCCCACCATCAGCCCGAAACGATTAAAGGATTTAAACACCTCACTATACTGAGCTGGGTTTATACTCTGGGTTGCCTCCCATAGTCCAAAGACAGGCCATGAGGTTCATTTGCAGACTGAGATTGTCCCGTGTGTGTGTGGGGGGGGGATAACTCACGTATAGGGGAACACCTCGAAGTCAGGCGCCGTACCCGTGATGTTTCTCATCGCCATGGTGATGTTGTGGGCGAGCTCCCGCACTTTGATCAGAGCGGCCGTGAACTCCTGAGAGTTGGTGAGGGGCGTGTGATACGCCATGAAACGAGACGCTGGACGTGCAGAACGAGACGGACGGCGTATTATTATTAATATTATTATTATTGTATAACAGAATCGAACATTTGACCTGGTACGTGGCAACCAAATTATGACACGTACATCTTAACGACAGAAAAACCACACAGTCACATGCACAACTTATATTAACGGGATATAACATCCATCCCTCCATCCAGCCCGGCTAGAAAGCTGGAGCTCTCTGTGTGGAGTTTGCATGTTCTCCAGTTTCCTCTCACAGTCCAAAAACATGCAAGTAAGGTAAATTAAAGATATATATAGATATAGATATAGATCTTACCTATGATCTCGCCTGTCCTGTTCTCCCGGACCACGGCCGTATCGTACGCCCCCAAACCACTAACCACAAAAAGGAAAAACAGGTTTAAGTTTGGTGCCGTGAGGAAGAATTATGTCCCTGGTGGTCACAAAGTGAATGACGGAAGTAGAATATATATATATATATCACCACTCACCCTTTGGGACACTGTAGGTCAGGTCGGTTGGAGAGGAAACTGGGGAGGTACTTGTCGAATTCGTCCACGTTGGGACGCAGGACTCCGCCCGTTGGCTTTTCCATGCACTTATCCAAACACATCCAAGGTCTGGCTGATTAAAGAGTAAAAATAATAATACAGAATTAATACTACACTATTATTTATTCACTCAGATACACCTTACAATACTCACGCATTGTTTATTCGATGATAATCCCAACACTAGTGATAATCCTAACACTTGTGCTAAACGTAACCCCAGTGCTAACCCTAACACTTATGCTAAACGTAACCCTAGTGCTAACCCTAACACTTGTGCTAACTTTAATCTTAGTGCTAACACTAACCATAGTGCTAACCCTAACACTTGTGCTAAAAGTAACCCCAGTGCTAACCCTAAAACTAGTGCTAACCCTAAAACTAGTGCTAACCCTAAAACTAGTGCTAACTCTCACCCTAGTGCTAACCCTAACACTTGTGCTAAAAGTAACCCTGGTGCTAACTTTAATCCTAGTGCTAAAACTAACACTAGTGCTAAAACTAACACTAGTGCTAGTCCAAATTCTAGTTCTAACCCTAACACTAGTGCTAAAACTAACACTAGTGCTAACTCTAACACTAGTGCTAACCCTAACACTTATGCTAAAACTAACACTAGTGCTAACCCTAACACTAGTGCTAACCCTAACACTTATGCTAAAACTAACACTAGTGCTAACCCTAACACTTATGCTAAAACTAACACTAGTGCTAACCCTAACACTAGTGCTAAAACTAATCCTAGTGCTAACCCTAACACTAGTGCTAACCCTAACACTAGTTCTAACCCTAACACTAGTGCTATAACTAACACTAGTGCTAACCCTAATCCTAGTTCTAACCCTAACACTAGTGCTAAAACTAACACTAGTGCTAAAACTAACACTAGTGCTAAAACTAACACTAGTGCTAAATCTAATCCTAGTGCTAACCCTGGATACTCACTCTCAGATGCTGGACAGAATTCTCCTATGTTGGGTCCTTGGGTGTAAAGTCTACAACATCTGGTCTGAGGATTCAACCAGTCGATGAAATCGTCGACCCAAGACGATGCCGGGATTGCCAAGTAAGACCTGAAGAAATCAAGTGCAGATGAGATTATAATCTAGACGTGGTTTGAATAATCGTTTATAATTAAAGGATGAAGATTTACAGTCGATAATATAATGTGTATACAATTACGGCGTGTATAATGACGTATAAACCACCATGACGTCGTGTGTGCTCACCGGTCCGGATACGCCGTGGCATACTGGATCTTCTGAGTGAGAGAGAATTGATCACAGCCCACGCTGGAACACACGGCGTCCATCCCGCTCACCGACGTGAAGTTAAAGCCTTTCGTGGTGACGAAGTAAGTCGGGACCCCGACCTCGAAGTATTTGTTCAGGTAGGCGAAGTATTTCAGCATGTACGAGTCCTGAGGAGGGCGTAGAGGGAACATCAGGACTTTAATAAAGAAGAACGCACACATGCTTTGATTTAACGCTGATTTGGGGGATCCTCGAATGTCCTCTCCTGTATCATGTCATATATTTTAATTCCTGATAAACGGATTGTTGTCATTTATCGGGCCAAATTTTTAACTGATTCTGGATCCTCCAGATTTCTTCCTGTATTTTGTTCAGGGGAGGGTTTTTTTTCTTGCCACAGTCACCCTAGGGCTTTGATTTGTAAAGCTTTGCTTGATGACGACGATGTCTATTGTCATGACAACCTTCAAGTATGGACTCGAAGAAAATAGTATGATAGCGTGATTGTTACTCACCGTCGGCATGGCCAGCTCTTGATCCAGACCCACCTTCACGTGGAACATGAGGAAGATGGAGGCGCAGAACATGCAGAGGAACAGAACAATCTGCACAGAGGAACACGTGGAACCTTTCATGTCATTTAATCACAATGCAAGCTGTTCGTAAAAGGCGAGTTTACGAAAGATGAAGATGTACAATCAGTTTGTTTCACACTTTTTATGTGTTTACTACACAATTCCACGTGTGTGTTGCTATATAATTCAAATGTCCGGTGTTAATTATTGTTAAGCAGTCAAGAAAGAGCACTAAATGAGAAGTAGTGTATACGCTCTCTATAAAGTGTGTAGATACCATACTATATAGTACTATACTCTGTATAGTGTTTATAGTGTATCGTGTTTGTAGTATAGTGTAAAGTATTGTGTATATACTACATATTATGTTAAGTACATACTATATATGTATGTAGTATTTATAGTTTATAGTATAGTGTTTGTTTACTATATAATATGCTTAGGACATACTATAGATGTACTATATATACTTTACTCTGTATGGTGTTTATAGTAGAGTGTGTATTTACTATATAATACGTTTAGTACATACTATAGATGTAGTGTATATACTTTACCTAGTATAGTGTATATATACTATATAACATGTTTAATACATAATATAGATGTAGTATCTGTACTTTACTCTGTATAATGTTTACAGTATAGTGTTTATATACTATATAACATGTTTAGTACATAATATAGATGTAGTATCTATACTTTACTCTGTATAGTGTTTATAGTTTATGGTGTATAAAGGCTAAAATTTGGTGTGGCAGGTCCGGTTCGTACCACTATTATCCTGGAGGCAGGGTGGAGCAGAACGGGGGCGTAATATTCCCTCATTAAAGGCAGGAGGAAACCCTCGTTGGCTTTGGATGGACGTGATTTCTTAACCGTGGCGCAGCAGACAATCTCGCAGCGATTGGCATCCTGTCTGCGAGCGTCGATAGACAGAAGAGCCACGAACGCCGTCATCTGGAGTACGAAGTCCATGAGGACCGCCAATGCGGCGTACAGGGCGAACGACTTGACCGCAGGCATCGTACTCAGAGCACCTGGGAAGAGAGAGAGAGAGATTAAAGAAAAGGTCACGGTCACCTACCGAGCAGCAGATAGGGAGCGTATCAGCAGAGATAACGGATCATATCGCTGGTCTGATTCAGACGTTCAGCTCCGTGCCAAATTTCTGCGAATGATTGGAAACCTACCCAAGAAGAAGCAGACGGATTCCGACAAACTGCAGAGCAGCATGCTGGGAGCGACGTTCCCCAGGACCCGGCCGATCTGCTCCTCTCGCTTCTCATCGGGACGCCGCGAATCCCTCTGAGATACACAAAGCGTAAACATAAACACAAACAAGAGCCAATTCGACCCGTCAATCTTATAATTATTTGTATTTTATTTACTGGTAATGCGAGACGTGTGACGTACCTGATACTCCAGGACAAAGATGAAAATGTTATCGGCGCCCACGGCCAGGACAAGGAAAGGAACGACTTGTAAGATGACCAGCGAGGACGGCTGTCCAATCCAGGCGTAAAAGCCCATCGAGGACAGGACCGAGCAGCCGACTACCAAGATACCGCCAAAACCGACCAACAACTTTGAGTCCACCTGTTTGAGAGATACAGAACGTCGGTACGACCGAGGATGTCGCCTTGCTTGGTTAAGAATGGTAACAACCAAAAGTCCAAGACCCCTTAATGACACAAAACAAAGTCGCTTCGGATGAAGGCGTCTGCAAAATTCTGAAAAGATGTTTGAAACGATTCTGAAGCTTGAGAGTAAGAAATGAAAGAAACATGGAGTCTTAAGTCAAGGCAGTTTTACTCTTATGAGGCTCTTATGGTGTCAGAACGGGATTTCGTACACCAGACCGGCTAATTTAGCGAGATTCCTTCGATTCTCCTTTGATTCCAAAAAGCTGAGCTTGTTCCCTTTTATGGTGGTAGGCCAGAGTACCCATTAGGAGACCGGGAGGTATTAGCGAGTGTTCATGGCCATTTCACGTTGACGAGACATTTTTAGTTGCTGGCCAACTTGTGGTTAGATGTTTTCAGCCTGTCTGGTGTTTAATACGGCGGCGTGGACCTGTCCCTCGCGTCCCTCGTTTCCCTGCCGTCCCGCTTTCATCTCCGCGTTTGTTTCTACGTTGGTCATCCCCCAAACGTAATCTATTTCATGTCCTGATAAGCATACATAATCTTTTTTAGGGGGGTACTTTCCCCTCCGCTTCATAAATCTTAACCACCAACTTTCAGTGAGTCAATCTCGACTCGGGGGACTTTCCACCCAAAAGGAAACCATCGGTGACAGATTTAAATCAGAGTAACACAGAGGATTTTCAGACTGAGAACATTGACTCACCAGAATGCGTTTGAAGGACGAGTACTCTCCCAGGGCCACGGCAATGTAGATGAAGATGACCGCATAACTGATCATAAAGATGGGGATGTCCTCCACCGTGGTCCTGTTGATTTCATCTTCTAAAGATCTCTGTGGGGTTTAGGAGGGACATTTATGCCATTAATGATATCCTAGCAGACTAAAACATACTGTACGTGACTTAAGGGACACATAAGTCATAATCTAAGACATCTAATATTTATATAAAGTACATGCAAATATAGACAGATAAACAAACAGACAGACAGATAGATTAGATAGATAAATAGATAGGTAGATTAGACAGACAAACAAATAGATAGATAGATAGATAGATCGATAGAGATAGATAGATAGACAGACAGACAGACAGACAGAAAGACAGACAGAAAGACAGACAGACAGATAGACAGATAGAAACCTTTTCTCGCTCCTCCATACTCACCTCAGCCATGTAGGCGAATGTAAAGTTTGTTTTCGGGTTGGCCTGGTACGCCTTTACAATCTCCAGAAATTTTGATTCCCATTCCTCCACCACTCTGAACTTTGTGTGGTTGCGTGGGTAATTATTCAGAGAGAACGTGAGGATGAAAGCTTCCGAGTTAGTGTATTCATCATCTAAAAGACGAAACACAACATCAGTGTCGAATCGCTTAGTATTTAAGGTGTTTGTGCACTTTGGATGGATGGCGTGTGTGTGTATCTGTCTGTCTGTATGTATGTATGTCTTACCGTCGTATCCTCCCACAGCCAGGAAAGGGAAGACGGGACCTCCGTAGTCTGACATGCAGCTCATGCCGAGAGCAGTGATGTCTTTAAACGATAGCGGGGAGCTGTACACAGAAGTTTAGATTGACATAGAACAATATTTTAAATAGTTTTAAATTATATAATATTATATATTATTTTGTTTCTTGGTTACCAATGACAGACAGAACTTAGTGTGTTTATAGAAAGTTGATAATAAAACCCGAGCATTAGATTTATAAACAGGAAGTCGTGGTGGCAGCGTGACCTACTTCACACAGTAGATAAAATGATCTCTCCAGTCGACTTCCTTGGTCACGCCGAGCTCGGTCATGTTGGCTTTGAGGTTCAAGTTGGCGAGGCTGTTCTGAAAGTACTGAAGCAGACTGTTGACGGCGCAGTCCGTAAGCGAGGCGTTGTCTGGGTTTAGAGGGGCGTAGCAGATATCTTTGAGACTGGCGGTCTTGTTCAGCTCCTCGGACCAGAACTCGATGGCCAGGATCTTCTCCTGAAGCGCCAACAGCTCCACGATCAAGTCTGTGAGAACAACAACAAACCTGTTCAGTTATAATTCTCGACCACTTTGGATAAACGTAGCTGCAAAATGCTGAACATGTACAATGCTCCTGGTTCTGCCCGTGCCCGCCTGGGCCGGTCATAGCTTCGTGGTTAAGGTACAGGGCTAGTTATCCAAAGGGTGGTAGGTTGCAACTGTTGGGGCGTAAGGCTCTCAACTTTTAATTGCCTTAATTATATAACTGTTCACTGTAAACGTAATAGTGAGTCCGTTTAAATAAAAGTGTCTAATAAATGCTGAAAAAAGGGATGAACATGATAGTTTAGTAATAAATTCTCACACCCTGATGGTGCAGCAGGACTTTCCACTAGTACACGAGTTTAAAAACTACTACCATGGCAACAAGGATGCACAAACCAGTGCACTGCCCGCCCGGATAAATAGCGCTGTGTCATGTGAATGGTGTCAGGAAGTGCATCCAGCGTAATTGCTTATGCAGAACACTGTACATCCGCTTTAGCGACCCCTATTGGAAGCATCTGAAAGGCTTCTCGTTACTAAACAGTGATGAAAATGACAGAAGTAAATAATGACCTTTATCTAAGAGGCCGCTGAAGTTATTTTTGCCAAAAAGCAAGGAGTCATACACGTAGCCTGGCCTGCCAGGAGCAGTAAGAATGAGCTGATTAGTCCGGAAAAAGGGGGTGAAGTGCTTGTCATTGAAGTCCTTCTCACGCCTGGCACGACTGTTGGGCGCCGACCAGAGCTGTACAGGATCGGTGGTGAGTTCTATGTTCATCAGCCCGGTTGAAAATGCCACCACGGCAGCCAGGCATATTATGATCACAAGGACCGGGTACCTCGCCATTAGAGTTCCCCAAGTCTGAAAGTATGAGCCCAGGAACCTCTGGACCGCCAGACTGGCCTTATCGGAGCAGGTAACATCTTTGGGATTCACTTTTACAGGTTTGACTTCGTTGGCGTTATCGTCTTTGCCAGATGTTTTAGCCTTGTGGGTCTGGAAGACGAACTTAGCTATGAGGAAACCCAAAAAGAGGAGAGACAGAAATATGAAGACGAGCAGGCAGATGAAGAGGACGCCATCGATTCCGGCTATGGTGAAGGGTTCGGGTAAAGGTGCCGGTGCAGGAATGGACGGGCAGGCGTCTAAACAGTCCTGGCAGGAGCACTCTTCTTCATCGTTGAGTCCGGTTTCGTTACAGCCGATAGCCCTGCCTGCGTACGGGACCATTCCTTCCGGTACGTCTACCGTCTGCCCGGACGGGATGAGCCTGAAATCGATGTCGAGAGGAGCCAGACCGTTGCTTGTGTCACCCTGGAAATCTAACCATCGTTGAGCCGTGCACAGCTTGTGACCGTATCGGCCGCACATCGTTGCGATGGCGTAGCCTCCCGTGGCTGGAATTCTTACGTTTTGGCACGAGCGAAAGGAAGCCTCCGAAAAGCCGGTAGAAATGTAAGCCTGGTAAGCGACCACGGCCTCTTTCATCGCCCCGCCGACCATGACGTTGGTGGTCCTGGTTATCCGAACAATCTCGCTCTGGTTGGAGCTGCAGGTGGTGATGCAGTGCACGTGGGCGAAGTTGTAGACGCACGACGGACATCGGAGCAGCACGGCTTTAGACAGGGTCAGACTTTTCTGCAGGGAGAGCAGCTGAGTCGAAGTACAGCAGGCGTACGTGCTACTCTCTCCTTGATCCAGCATTGGGCAAACCTCCTTAAATAGCTGGTAGTTTGCCCCTGTCAGTGGTTTGGCTTCTACGTAGCTTTTGCATGGTATTTTTGCTGGGATGAGAGAACCATCCACTTCAGGATTTAGGCCACACTCATCGTACATCACACAGAAGCCAGGCTGGGGCTGAGCACCGGCAAGAACCTGCAACAGACAAGCCGAGAAGAGACGTCAAGTACAATTTATTCAGATCGGTTGTGGCTTATTGTGACCTCACAATATGTGAGCTTGGTAAACTTAGTATATAGATGGAGACTCGACTCCACAGAGCACAAAAGTCACATGTTACCACCCTGGGTGCAGGCATCTAGGGTATGCACGGCGGTTAGCATGGCTCCATATACATGCGACGGTGGTTACAGTGGATTTTAGCTGGTGGTCAGAATACCAGGGACACTCCTATACGTCCTATACGTCGAGGACTGGCAACCGGACTAATAGTAACAGGACTCGTAACTACTACCACAGTGCTGCTGTCGGGCCCTTGAGCGAGGCTCTGAGCTGTTACTGTAACTGTAATTGTAAGTCGCTTTGGTAAATGTAAAATGTACAAGAACCAGGATTCCATTCATGGTGTTCATTTGTTCATTTCTGCTTCGTACGACTGGATCGTTTCAGGTTTTGTGAACCCTAAACACACTCATCATCAGCTTCAGTTTACAGCATCTCAGGCGTGTTTGCAGCAGGTCGACAGGCGTTTACCTTACACGGTCATATCACGATAAGATATAAAACTCGCCTTCACGCATTTTTATGGCTCAACAAAGTTGTAAACGTATCTACAGTCAGGCTCCGTCATTATTATACTGACGTGTATTTTGTTGCTTTGTTTTCCTCCTACGATTCTTACGAAAATATTTCGACAAACGTGACACGAACGTAGAAAACTTCCGTCAACACGGCGACAGGATGGAAGTCCATGTTAAGTTTGTAAGGAACAACTTGCTCACTGTTTCAGCTTAAATGATTAAAGAATAATTAAATTACTTATTAATAACGAATCTCTCTCTATTTTACCCTTCAGTCGACTTCGACCCTGGGTTACTCTGTGGACCGCTTCCGATCCCCAGAGTATCTTGGCAATTACATTTTACGGGGTAGGTTGCCAGGTCTTTCCCCAACCCTGTATCTCTACA
>JAOUQU010000027.1:267120-288415 GCA_028566735.1 Ammoglanis amapaensis
TGTAAATTGTCCAGTAGTCACACACAAGATCCCTGTAGAGATACAGGGTTGGGGAAAGACCTGGCAACCTACCCGTACAATGTAATTGCCGAGATACTCTGGGGATCGGTAAAAGTCCACAGAGTAACCCAGGGTCGAAGTCGACTGAAGGGTAAAATAGAGGGATTAATATTCGAAATGTTGTCTAATGGAATGACTTTAGTACGAATGCATGCAGAGTTTTTGCTTTGTTTCGATGAAATAATTCCTTCTGTCATGTGTTCATGTGAGTACAATGATTTCACCCCTTTTCGTTTAGCTGGAGTGTATTGTTGAAAGCCGCGGCGGCAACAGCACGAGATGCACCATGGCGGAGGCCCACCAAATGCACAGAGAAATCTTCAGAGATCCAAATCCTTCACGGCTACAGAGACAAACGAGCAGCAGCCCGGTGTGGCCACTCAACAGCAGCCTGCGGCGGTCAGTCAGGCTCAGCCCTCGGTGACGCCCTTCAACCCGACGACCACCACCACGACGTCACAGTCCCCCAACTACCAGATCATCATGAGCCGGAATCCGGTGGCCGGTCAGAACGTGAACATCACATTGCAGAACGTTGGGTCTGTGGTTAACGCGAACCAGCACATCACGCTCACCCCGCTACCCATGCCGAGCCCAGCGTCTCAGTGGAGACTCGATCCCAATTCGTCCCCGTACATCCAAGTGACATCACCACTGCCTCAGGCCATTCAGCCTCAGAGTCCCACCCAACACAGCCCGGTTCCTTTGCAGGCCGTAGCCAGAACGGGGAACACGATAGGTGTGTGTGGGCAGAGCCCCACACGTTTTGTCGAAGCCGGCATTATGGTGCGACATATCAACATAGGCAGCCCGTCAGGTAATAGCCACTTCATGTACCAAGAAACTTCCGGTTTGACCCAGCTGGCGTCAACGACCGTCGGCACAGTTCAGCTGACCTCTCCACCAGGAGCTCCAGCGGCCATCAGAGAAAGACGACTCTCGCAGCCTCACTCTCAGACCGGTGGCACCATCCATCATCTGGGCACACAGAACCCAGTAGCCCCCGGTGCCGCACTCCCAGCCCTAGCCAGCCCGGGTCACATCACCACGTCTAACCTGCCCCCTCAGATCAGCAGCATCATCCAGGGTCAGCTACGACCCATGATCTTTGAGAAGCCGGCTCAGGGCGTCATGACCGGACTCACTACTCCGGGAATCGCAGCTTTCGGCACCATCCCTCCCTCCAGTCCTTCTCTGGGCAATCCACACACGACCCTTCAGGCTAAGAAGATCCATCCCAAGAAGTTAGAGGAGATCGCCCCGGCCAATGCCGAGGTGGCTCAGCTGAGGAAGCAGTGCCTCGAGCATCACGCCAAGAAGATGGAAACTCTGAAGGACTTGTTTAAGGAGTACCAAATCGAGCTGTTCTTCCTGCAGCACCTACAGGGGAACATGATGGATTACCTGGCCTTCAAAAAGAAGCCGTGTGTGCCGCTGTTCCCTTACCTGAGGCAGAACGATCTGGACCTGGAGGACGAAGAGGACGAGGAGGAGCAGTCCGAGGTTATCAACGATGAGGTATGACCTCAGAAATGCTTCTGTTTTCTACTGGTCGTTATCTAATATGTTTTTAAGATTTTTACATCAGTGTTGTTTAGAGGACTAGTTAACACGGTTAACTTTACCAGAATTAGCATTACCAGAATTGTTAGAATTATTCATAACTTTGTGAACGATTGAAAGTAATGGCTAATGTTACAGTCTCGAGCTTAAATGTTTCACGTCTTGATTCGTGTTTTGCATTACAGCCGGAAATTCATTTGAGTTCCACAGTGTCATCATCTCATCTTCATGTAAATGTACTTACTTTTAAACAAGTGCTTTATTTAGTAACAGTAGGGAAAGATGTTCAAATCAATAACACAGATTATTAAACGCCGTGCGGAATCCTACTGCCAGCAACCAAAATAAAACGATGTATGTCGGCCGAATATCTCCAGGAGTGGATAAGTGAGGATTATTATTTTATGTCTTGAATAACACAACGCAGGAAAGTACAGCAAGAATAAAGAATTAATTAAATTATCCGCCTGAATTCTTTTCAATATCTAGATTAAAATGTAGCCAGGTCTACATGTCTGAGGTTCCCGGCTCGATCCCTGATATAATTGTGGTCAGCGTCTTTCTTGAATAGTGTGTGCATCTTGACCCTTGTCTGTGCGGTGCTCTGGATATTTCGCCGTCAATCCAAAGACATGCTGTGAGGTGAATTGGACGTCCAATATTGAGTTGTGGAGTCCAGTTGTCGTTTAATTTAAGTCTAAACCACGAGGTTAATACTCTTAATAAACAAACCGGCACACGTGTAACCATAGTTACAGATCCCAGAGCATCCACTACCACCATGAACATTCCACGATCCATTCCATTCGGCCCATCTGTCTCTCCATCACTGACCACATGTTCGCCCGCGTCACGGCTCTCTCTGTGAAACCCCCTCAGGTGAAGGTAGTGACAGGAAAAGATGGCCAGACGGTGACGCCCGTTGCCATTGCCACGCAACTCCCACCGAATGTGTCGGCCGCGTTCTCTGCTCAGCAGCAGCAGTTTCAGGTGGGACACCACAGACATCCGATCCCGTCCTTTACCCCGGACGGCGGCAAAACCGTTGCGACCAGATGAGTGCGCTAGAGTTGATGTTTTGTCTTGCAGCCTGATGAGCAACACGGTTTAAAAGATACCAAACGCGCCTCACGATCAAGCAAATACTGATCACATGTCCCGAATCCTGGAAATGTTAACGAAACATCGAGCAGGAAGACGTATTGTGATTGTGTGTCTGTGACGTCGACAGGTTCATCCGGCTGCTGTGAGCGGCGGCCTGACCAATCCCGTGGACATGGAGGCTTTCAAGCGGCAGCAGGTCCTGGCACAAGCAGGTAGAACGACGTCGACGCAGGACAGCTAAACTCACAAACTTCCTGAACTTTCTGGATTTGCTTTATTCTCCTTCCTTTCACCCCCCCCCCCCTTTTGTTTTTGGTTTTCCTGTCCCTACTCGAATGTGCTTCCTGCTTTAATCGATGCTCCAGCATCTCTCCCCAGCTCTGTGTGTTTTGAAGCTACCGACCGGGGAAGCGCGGCTTCCTAACGTCCTACTGCTGGTGTGCAAACGTCGTCGCTGTGTGCCACTTTCTTTTGGTCTCGTTTGTTTGTTGGTTTGTTTTTGTCCGTCTGTCTTTGGTTTCACACACTGTTTGTTCTCTCCCAAATCTCTGTGCTTCTTTTGCGTGTTGAGGGTTCTGTGTGTTTTGCATCTCAGATCAGGCTAAGCGGTCCCGGATGGAAGCGGGACGCCATGGGATGATATTCCAGCACCCCGTGGTAGCTCCTTTAGGATCACCCGGCGTTCCCCTCCAGCAGCTTATGCCAACAGCGCAAGGTAGGAGCGCCGCTGTTTCTGGGGCCACACCCCCCACCCTCACTCCCCCGTATCCGTGGTTTAAATGCTGCTGGAGGCCCAAGGTCACAAACGCGGCGGCGGTCTCGGAAACCCACCCGCCAGTCTCATCATTAGACGATCAACGTTTTAAGTCTTTCCTTCGAGCGCGGGAAGATCCAGCGGAGGCTCCAGACGGAAGCTCCGACGGGGGAGGAGACTCACCTGTCCGTCATGCGTCTCGTTCGTTTATGATTTCGACCTGTCGTGTGTTTTCGTTTTTCATCAGCTTCTTCCATCCAGATCTTTCAAAGCCCCGTTCATCCATCCAGCTCGTTTGAGTTCTTCATCTGTTCCCTCGACTTTAGTTTGGCTCCTCGGCTCATCACCAGCCAACTCACCCGTCGCTTTTGGTGTCTCGCCCATTTCAAATCAGTGTTTTGTTTCGTGTTTGTTTGTTTTCTTCCTTTGATCCATCGTTGGCATCTTTTCAGTTGTTGTTGTTGACGTCTCATTTGTGAACTTTTGGACGGGTGGTTCGTCAGTACAGATGTCGTGAAGGATTAGAGTAGGAACAGTCGAGGGAAATCGGGGTGACAAGCATTCAGCAGAGAATTTAGCCCGACCACTGCCGGGGGCGGGGGGTGGTGGTTAGTCACTGTTGGACCATCGAGCAAGACTCACTGCTCAAGTCGTTTACAATAATTCAATCACTTTGCTTAGAAGCTGAATATCGGCTCGTTGTGACGCTCCGTTTCTGCAGTGCGGTGATCGTACAGCGCCCCCTGGGGCAGACAGGACCTCAAGGGTCTCGCTCAAGGGTCCAACGGTGGCTGCGCGGCAGAGGTTCGGATCGTAACTCTCCGCACGCGGAGGCTAAATGTAGGTCAATGTAGGGGGGCGTCTCTATCGGTGTGCACTGTAAGCACTGCACTGTCCTGCTTTCTGCCTAACCTGCCCCCTCCTGTCTCGGCCCTGCTATTACACCCCGCTTCGCTCTCTTGTATTAAGCCGTCTCGACGTCACGCGATGTAACGTCACCTGACCGTAACATGCACGCTCATCCTCTAGCGTCTGTGCTTGACCGCATCCTCTTCCGTTCTTGTCCTTTTCTTTTTGCTTCGACTTTGATTTCCTTCTTTTGATTGAGTGGATTTTATTAGATGTTTTTTGTTTGATAGATGATTGATAGTGCACGTTTTTATTTCTATCAGGACATCGTACGTATGAATCTTTGCTTTTCTTTATGATTTTCCACACGACAAACCTGTTACTGTTTTATTAGCATTTTTTTTAATGCCACACTTTTGTTGATTAAGGACATTTACTGGTAACTCATGACATCACACCCATGTAACGCTACTTGACGGTGTATCGAACGGCATATTTGTCTTCATCCTGTCCTTCTCTGGCAACTTTTTCTCCCCCCTCTCTCTCTCACCCCTGCTCTCCCTCCCTATTGGTTCCTTCCATTCTCTCTCTCTCTATCTCTCTCAGGTGGCATGCCTCCTACTCCACAAACCGTCCAGTTGGGTGGCCAGAACCCAAACCAGCAGCAGTACGACCCGTCCAAAGGTCCGCCGGTCCAGAACGCGGCGAGTCTTCACACCCCTCCGCCTCAGCTCCCGGGCCGGCTGCCCCAGGCCGCGTTGCCCATGCCTCTCGCGCTGTCCCAGGTTCAGCCTGTCGTGCTGGACCAGCAGTGTCAGGTGCCAGGCGGGCAGCTCCAGGCTCAGGTCAAGCTCCAGGGTGCTGGTGCGGTTCTGGCTGCTGTCAACCCGCATCCACATCTGCAGATGCAGCTGCAAATACAACAACAGCAACAACAACAACTGCAGCAACAAGTCTTGCAGCCAGGACAAGCTGTGAGTGAAATGTTTCCAATCTTTGCCATGTCACGGGCATTTAAAAAAAAGCCGGGTGCCCTTTTCATACACAGCCCTCCTATTTATCCGGGCTTGGGACTAGTCTATGTTATTCTATGCTGATAGTGTTCAGTGTCTCCAGTTGTTTTTCGACTTAAAAATCTTTTATTCTGAATGTTTTCCTCATATAAAGACCGTCACGCTGGTCCGTCCTGGAGTTGAGACTTCCCAGCCTGCTCAGCGTCTGATGTCCAGCTCTCTGTCCTCCTCGGTCATGTCTCCGTCTCCTCTGGCCTCTCTGCCGTCCCCTCACCCGTCGGGCCCGGTCCGCGCTCCGACGCCTCACACGGCGTCGCCCACCTCGCACTCCAAACTGGCCACCACCAACGGCGGCGCGGCTCCGAAGCTCTCCGCTCTGAGTCAGGGTCAAGGTTCGACTGGACACAACGCTCAGGAATGCTCACAGGACAAGCAGGCCGAGCAGGCCAAACTGGTACGAAGCGCACAATCCGGTCCGCTACATGTTTTTTTCCGTCTTAACGTTGTTTGTGTCTTTCGTTTGTTCACCCGAACAGGAAAGCAACGTGCACCAGCGCATCGCCGAGCTCCGAAAGGAGGGCCAGTGGTCCGCCAGCCGACTGCCGAAACTCCAGGAGGCCAGCAGACCCAAATCCCACTGGGACTACTTGCTGGAAGAGATGCAGTGGATGGCCGCCGACTTCGCTCAGGAGCGCCGCTGGAAGATGGCAGCAGCCAAAAAGGTGACGATAACGTGCAAACGAAACTCATTAGGAAACTATTACTATTATTAGTACTGACATTAATTCTCCTGCCTTCTGCAGCTGGTGCGCACTTGTGCCCGTTACCACGTGGAGGTCCGGAAGGCGGAGGAGCGAGAGAGGACAGAGGAGGAGCTCAGGAGGAGAAACATCGCCAGCACTATTGCCCGAGAGGTGGATTACTTCTGGTCCAACATCGAACAGGTAAAAGTACTCCATGCAAGTGTGTGTGCGCGCATGTGTGTGTGTGTTCAGGCGTGTTTTCTGACTCTGCTCTCTCACCATTCTGTCACCCGCAGGTGGTGGAAATCAAACTCCACTTGGAGATCTCAGATAAAAGACAGAAAGCTTTGAGCATCCAGAAGTCAGGAGCCACCAAAGGTACGAAAGCGACATCGGTGTTGTCGCATCGACTCTGTACGTCTGTGATTCTAACGTTACCTTCGCTGTCTGATTCCAGGACAAACTGGCAAACCTGGACATTCTACAGCTAAGAAACCTGAGAAGGAATCCGTCGAGGTGAGACGTCTGGTACCATCGCTCGTTCAAGAGTTAAATCCGTTAAATGAGCTTCTGTCGTGGGTTCGTGTGTGAGTTCGGAACTCCGTATCGAGGGATCCAGTACTGAACAGAATCTTTAATGCACGTAAATCAAACTGTAGACGCTCAAGTGTTTAAATGCATCCAGATTCCTGAATCCTTCCATAAATGGTAATAAAATGCAGTCGAAAGCATAAACGTGTGACTAAAGGACGTGGCGGGAAATCACTGCAAACTTAAAATCAACACACACACTAGGGAGCAGTAGTGAGCTCAAAACGCTGCCCTATTATTTAGTGCCTCTCTCGAGAAGACTCGAGTCGTGACCTGTCGACTCTCGGAATCGAACCGGCAACCTTTCCATCTCAAGCCCGGCCGACCACCGGGGCCATGGCTGCACCGACATACGTACACAAAAATTGGAGGGGTGGGCAGTTGGACTCTTGAGCAAAGCCTTTAATTGTCAGTCATTACGGTTGATTGAGAAAAATGTTTTCCGTTTCAGCACGAATCCGGCAGCAGCGCCCCCAAGAGGAAGTCGAGCACGGTGCTTTCTGATGCGGAAGGTGCGTATTCGGTTTCGATACATCTACATCGAACTGTATTGTCATTAGCGCAGGTCTTTTCTGTCAGACTTGTGTTGTACGTTAACTCGTGTGTGTGTGTGTGTGTGTGCGTGCGTGCGTGCGTGCGTGTGTGTGTGTGTGTGTGGCAGCTGAGGATGAGGAAAGTACGATAGAGGAACAGGAGGCCATGGAAGTAGCCAGTGAACAGAAAGAAGAGCTGGCCGATCTCAACAAAGAAGGTCCGTCACATCGATCATAAACAGCCTTGATGTTCTTTCATAATAATTCTGTTGTTTAATATTATATCATATATATATATACATTTATATTTTAATATATATCATCTAATACACACCTCTGATGGAAGAGGGTTCGATTCGTACTGAGCACACACATCCACGTGAGCAGTTGGAAGCAATGAAGTATCATCCATTTTGTTTCACAGCCGAGGTTCCCTTGGAGACTTTGGTAAAGAAATACGCCGGTGCGTACGCTGAGGGATTCGAGTGGCCCCGGCCTGCCAGCCTGAGTGAGGATGAGGAGCGAGACGAAGCCGACGAAGGTACCGCCATGGCGCCACATCATCCATAGTCTTTTTAACATCACGTACAGCCAGAAGCGACTGCCTGAACGCCTCGAGACTTTTTTGTCGACTGACGCCGCTCACCAACACCACCACCACCACCACCACAAGCCTCCTCGTTTATCTTTCGATATTTTTCGTCCTCAGACGGGAACGCTCGTCCTCCGGACGGCCCTCACGAGGCGGTTGTGATCGACTCGCTCCTGAGCAGCGAGCAGTACCGCGGAACCGAACGGAGCGGCAGCAGCTCGACGGGTAGCGACGGCAAACCCGCCAAGGACATCGCCGAAGTGTTCACGACGACGGATCTTATCCTACCTAAAGGAAGTGCCAGGACCACGCCCACCGTGAGTCGTGACATCATTTCCTCATAGTCGGCGGAATCGGCTGCGTTACCGTGACATTAAAAAAAGTGTTGTATTTATTTTTTTTACTATATTCGGTCTTTAGACTCGTCTTCCCGCGTCGTCTCTGCTTCATGGATCTCTGAGAGATTATCAGATGGTCGGAGTCGAGTGGCTGACCAACCTGCATCGGAAACACCTCAACGGCATCCTGGCAGATGAGACCGGCCTGGGCAAAACTGTCCAGACTGTTGCGTACTTCGCACATCTGGCCTGTCACGAAGGTCTGTCCACATCTGGTCCACATTTTACCATCGTAGTTGAGTTGATGCTTCGAATGTTGGTTTCGAATTAAATTATCTGTAAAAAATATAAAAAAATATATATATAAATATATATATATATATATCACATCTGTCTGTCTGCTTTACTGTCTGTCTTTCTGTTTATTTATGTTTGGCTCTGTATCTTGTCTGTCCATCTTTCCATTTGTCTCTCTGGTTGTCTGCCTCTGTCTCTCTACCAACCTGTATGTCTTTTTCTGTCTATCTGTCGTTCTGTTTGTCTCGATTTGTCTTTCGTCGTCTTTGTCTGTCTGTCTTTGTTTGTCTCTCTCTATATATATATCTGTCTCATTTTGTCTCTGTGTGTGTGTCTGTTTACCTGTTTGTCTAATCTCGGTCTGATTATCTAGCTCAAATGTTTTTGCAGGTATTAATTAAACTGATATAGATGGTATTTCTTATTGTGTTGTGTTAAGGGCCCATGCTCAGGGGCCCGACAGCGGCTACCTGGCCGTGGATAACGTTCTAAACCGGGATCTTCCTGTGTACTAATCCAATACATTAGCTGCTAGATTTTAGTTTGAATCGAACGCGAACGCCGTCGTGGATGCGGGGAATCTGTCTCGCGTGACTTGTCGAACCCTCATTTCGATTCCTCGACTCTCTTGCAGCTATCTGGGGCCCTCATCTGGTGGTTGTAAGGACCTGCAAGCTGTTAAACTGGGAGCTGGAATTCAAGCGCTGGTGTCCCGGCTTCAAAGTTCTTCTGTACCTGGGCAGTAAAAGCGAGCGGCGATACAAGCGATCGGTACTGAGCTCGTGTTCGCATCACGGTCACCGGTAACCCATGACGACGTGCAACAACGTCTGATGTCTGTCCGTTGTTTGTTTGTTTGTTTCTTTCTTTTTAGTGGTGGCGCGAACCCAACAGCTTCCACGTGTGCATCACGTCGTACAAGCTGCTCATGAAGGACCAGGCTCACTTCCTGAAGAGGCGCTGGAAGCTTCTGGTCCTGGATGAAGTACAACTGATCAAGAAATTCACGGAGAAACAATGGGAGACCGTCTTTAACATCAGGAGGTCGGTTGTCGTCCATATCAGGGCTGGACACATCCATTCTAAAGGCTTGGAGGGCCAAAAAGATTAATATTATATTAATATTAATTCTCTTTCCTTGATAAGCTGCTTCCGGTTATCAATTAGAATTTAGAATATTGTGTAAATATTTGTGTCCGCTTATTAATCATGATGTAGGTCAAAGAGGAAAATGGATCCCCTACTAATCAAAACGATCATTAACAAACATCGCGCTTTTATTTATAACAAACTTTAAAGCGACGCAGTTGCATCGATTTGTGTTTTTATCCGATTTCCGTGTGTGGCCTGCGGGCTGTAAAACGTCCGTACCCGGTCTATCCAGTCGCTTGTTTATTTATTTATTTATCCGTTAACACTCACCGCGTCCACAGCCAGCAAAGGATCCTGCTGAATAACAGCCCGCTGCAGAACACGCTGAGAGAGATGTGGACCACCATCCACTTCCTCCTGCCCGGGATCACTCGCTCGTACCTGGACTTCCCCGTCAAAGCCGGCGCCGAGCAGAACCAGGACTACTGCCACAAGCTGGTCATCAGACTCTACAGGGTGGGCGGGCAACTCCTGAATACCCGATTTATATTAATGACGGTTTCTTTATTTGTGACACTAAATACAAAAAACGATTCGTGTTTCTCTCTCTCTGTCTGGCTCTCTCGCTCGCTCTCTGTAGATGATCCAGCCTTTCATCCTGCGGCGCTCCAAACGAGACGTGGAGAAACAGTTGCCGAAGAAGTACGAGCACATCCTGAAGTGTCGCCTCTCTGCCAGACAGAAGAGGATGTACGAGGACATTCTCACCCAGCCCAGGTCTGGAAAACGTCATCAATCACGTCGTCTTCTCTTCGTCTCGCCGCAATACCGTATTTACCGTCCTCCTGTAGTCATCTCCACCGATTACTACATCTCCCACCCCCCCCTGCTTTCACCCCAAAATACAGTATTGAGTGTGTACGTCGGTGTATTTGATACCACGAGTTGATGATGATGAATAAAAAGACGTGAGCGCCTCCGTTTATCGATTTCTGCGTTTATTCATCTTTAATTCTATTCGTTTTATGTTTCCGCCTGCTTAATGTAAATATGAGCTCGGTATAAAGGGGAACGTCGATTGTTCTGTTATCTGGGGATGTAACGATACACACGTGCCGTACAAATCGTGTTTTATTTATTTATTTTCTCTTTAATAAAAAAAAAATGGAAGTGATCTTTTATTCGTCTATATAATGAATGTCTAGACAGTTTTGAATGACAAACGCCTAAATTTCTGCAATATTTGGCGTCTGTTGTTTAAATTGAAGATTGATTCTTTAAAGCTTGAATACTGATTCGAATCGTGCCTCATAGGAATCGATTCGCGGTGCATCGTAACATCCCGGCCGTCTTCAGTTCTGTCGAATTTGTATTTCAATAATCGGGCCTCCCGGTATCTTTAATGCACGTATCTCTTAAATCTTGTCTGAACCTGTGTGTGTGTGTGTGTGTGTGTCTCTCTCTTTGGCTCCGCAGTGCTCAGGAAGCTCTGAAGACAGGACACTTCGTGAGCGTCCTGCAGGTCCTGATGCAGCTGCAGCGAATCTGTAACCATCCGGATCTGATCCGGCTCCGAGCCACGGCCAGTTCGTACTCCTGCCAGCGTCTGCGGTACAACACGCCATCATTGGTGCTCGGCGCCCTGCAGCACGATCAGTGGAAGGTGGTGTAGCGTCTGTCCGACCGGCGCGATTCAGTATATTCAGTAAAACCACATGACGGCGTTGATGTTAAACTAATCGATACTCATCGTTCCGTCCCTCTCGTAGTCGGTGGACTTGTCCCCGTTCGACCTGATCAATAATGAAATGGTCCTGAACCGCTACGAGACCACGGAGGTCTTGCCAAAACTCCGACTGACCAAGCAGCTCATCGAGGAGATCCACAGCGCCCCGGAAGCTCCGGCCAGACCCAAACCCTGCAAGATTAAACCCATGAGGTACCCATATTTTGTTTTTACTGGAATTTTTACACAAGTTTTACTTGTGCTGAATTCATTAGTTCCCTCCAACAGTCCCAAGACACACAATTTTCCACATCCTATCAAACAATCCTATTAAACAAACGACTTCTTTTTAGGTTGTTTCAACCAGTGCAGTACGGGATGAAGCCAGAAGGGTGTCTCGTACCCATCACCAGTAGTTCTCAAACGAATCGTTCGGGCAACGCAACTACAACCGCGCCTCCCACCAACACCACTGCCAACGTCACTACCACCGGCCCGGTGTCTGTAACTCCGAACACGCTGGCCAGGAGCAAACCGAGCGCACCCACCACAGCACCGACGCAGGGTGAGAACTTTAGTCTTTATCAGCTGTTCATTTGCTTCCATGTTCACCGTGACACCGTTACTGTCGGGTGGCATCCCATTGGCATCCCATTGTTCTGATGGCTTGCGTACTGCCCCCTTGTGGTCTGCGTCGGTCGACTATTTTGCCGTCGTCACGCTAATGTGTCTGTTTTTTAAAACAAGTGGCTTTTCATACAATTTGAAAAGGAAACGAATCGAGAGACCAAATCGTTGCAGCTTTACTTTAATTATTTATTTTATTTTCCCTTCTCCTTGAACCCTACAGCTGGCGGCGCGCTGGGACACGGCGTTGCAGCCACACCACATTCCACCACATCTACCCACGCGGCTTTGGGTGTTGCAGGTGTGGGTGCGGTCGGCCCCAGACCTGCCGTTACACCACTGGCCAACCTGCCCAACCAAAACACCCTTCCCCCGAGGCTTCTTCTCAGCTCTCAGGCTCGGTTGCCTAGTAAGTGGCAATGAAACTTCCTCCCCCCTCAGTCACCGGTTCTTCCTTCTTCTTCTTTTTTCTTTCTTCCCAACTTTCCCGAAAGCCAAATACTGAAAATGGGAGACTTCTGAGTACTGAAAATGTTGAAACTGGGGTTGGGGGAATAAAACAAACCTCACCAGACGTTGATGCGGGCTCTGATCTCACCCATGGTGGCTTAGCGTCATCGATCACTACATCACTCAATGCTCGAATCCTCAGCAACCGCCCAGATTTAGTCTCTTCGGCGTCGGCTGCATGAACTCGCTCTCTGACGTCTATACGGTTCCCGGTTACGGTTCCACGGTCACTACCACCCCCCACCCTCTCTCTCCTCCACTAACCCTTTTCTCTACTCCGTACAGCTTTAGGTTCTCGCTCAAGACCAGCATCACGATCACGTTCTCTTTCAGCCTAACGGCACACGTGAGCTGTAAAGTAAAAGTGCATGCCTCTGTTAACACACTCCACCTCACAACCAGATCGTCGGTGGGGGCGAGGGGGAAGACAAACAGAAATATTACTCTCAACTCCGTAAAACTCTAAAACTGTGACCATCTTTCTTTCTTGACAGGTCTGTGTTATTTACTAATACGCCTTTTAAAGAAAGCGCGTCGCATGTTTACGTTGCAGAGAACTGCAGTGAGCGCTTCCGGACCGTTTTTTTACCTTTAATTAAAAGTTCATAACCTGGAGTGTTTTGCTTTGTGTTTCCGTCACCGCCGTGCTGAAGGCGAGGCGGCGAAGGCGGCTCCGTTGGCGTCTCTGGCGGGCGCTCAGAGTCGGATCGCGCAGACGGAGACGCCGGTCACGCTGCAGTTCCAGGGCAACAGGATCACCCTGTCTCCCAGCCAGCTCCGTCAGCTGACTGCAGGACAACCTCTGCATCTTCAAGGTACTTTATCCGAATGATCTTCTATCTGCCGCGCCTCGTAGTCATGGGTTACCATTCAGGAATCATTCAATCAGGGGAATCAAGGCCACATCATCAAATTTACGAATCTGTGGGGGTGAAATACATATATACTGCACATATATATATTTTTATGTATTTTTAGTAGCCCGTTAGTGAGCACGTTTGTTATTTTAAACTGCACATGTCTTCATCATCGACACCCCGACGCGGGCGCGTCATTTAGACGCACACCCGCCACGCCCGTACAGACCCGCTGTTCAGGAAACGCACCTCCTGACCGCTCGTCTCCGTTTTGCACCAGCAGGTAACATCCTGCAGATCGTGTCCACGTCCAGTCAGCCCATCCACAGACAGCAGAGCTCTCTGGTCATGCAGACCATGTCTCCATCCGTCCCGGTTCAGAATTCCACCGGCGCGTCGGCCGCGCACCTCCCTGCGGCCGCCGCGCCCCTGCAGGGTAAGGAAAACCTCTCCTTCATTTTTTTTTTACTTTACGTCTCTGAGGAGGAGAGATCCGCCGTCCTCATCGTCCTCTACGTCACTGACTCTCGCTCGTCCTCGTCTTTCAGCCGGTCCGACTCCTGCTGGCACCGCGGTCGCCGTCTCGGAGGCATCCAGCAACGCCAAATCTTCAACCAACGCTCTGCCACAAGTAGGTGAACCACACTTACATATATATATATATATCGTGAAAAGAATAACGGTTCTCTCGAACGGTTCTGTTCTAAACGATCACAAAGTAATAAAGTTACACCACTAGACAGCCCGGGTTCGATCCAAGCCTTTATGCGTGGAGTTTGCATGTTCTCCCCGTGTCTGCGGGTGCTCCAGTTTCCTCACACTGTCCAAGGACATGCAGGTTAGGTCACATCGAAGATACCAGAGCCACGTTCGATGTGACCTGTGTCTTCGATGAATTTGTTTTCATGAATTTGAGCTCAATAAATAAATAATTTTCCTTGTTGACGACGTTCTGTGGTGTTGATTCGCTGTTAACAGCATGTTAATTATTATTTTTGTTTATGAATAAACCTTTGAATCTGTTCGATTTAATGGTATCAATTCTAACTCTGATTAAATCTCCTTTTATTATACGAGAATAAAATGTTCAGGGCAATTAAATCCGACGTTTAATTACTTGAATTAGAATTGAATAAGAATTCTTTTATAGAGATTTCTAGAGAATGTGTTTTATTTTTCGGACAGGTCTCGACGGAAGAGCGGACCAGGCAGCTGAAAGAGCGTTTGGCTCGTCTGTTCAGCGTTAACGAACGTCGTGTTCAGCGCTCGGTCCTGTACGGAGCGGACACGCTGAAGGCCTGTTCATTACTCGACCACGACCGAGTCCCGACCTCCCTCTCCACTCCTGAGCACTCCCACTGGTCCACGTCGGACGTGCCTCGTCCGTCTGTCGGTCCCGGGACGGACAGAAGCGTCCTCGCCAGGTGCCGTGTGTCGTTCGTCCTGCACTTTATCTTACTTATAATATCAAATATCAAAACCACTTCGTTCCTCGTGCACCTGTAGGTTGTCGTGTCTCCTTCCCGCCGCCGTGGCTCCGCCTCCTGAGCTTTACGCGTCAAACCCACCTCCATCTTACAGCCTGGAACGGAAGTCTTTCACCCGCCGGCTGAAGGAAGCGGCGGCGCCGTACGGCACCGAGATTCGAGCGCTGGCCACGCCCGGCGTGTTCGAACTCCCGGATAAACATCTGCTGGAGATGGACTCTGGTTCGATTCATTTTTATTCTATTTATTTGTTTATTTACTTACTGACTCGCAATGCTAAAGATTCTCGTATCTTATTTAGACAAGTTTCAGGTCTCAAGGTTGTTGTTGTTGTTGTTGTTCGGGGTATTAAAGCATTACGGTGTGTAAATGTGACTATCACGTCGTCACAAGCTTCTATAGATGTTGTTTTAAACCCTTGTTTACATAAACTATAATATATCGTGTTTATATGTTTACAAGTATAAAAATCACTTCTGTACGTCGTGTACGGAGACGTAACGATTCGCATACGATCGTAAAGAATCGAGTCACTCCTGCAGATCCATCCATTGTCCAGTTTTACCACCAGTTCATCTTATTTAGGGTCGCGGTGCGACGCACCCGCTAAACGAATACACTAAACACCTGGACAGTAGCTCTAATGAACTTTAGCGAAGGTATAGATGTGTGGAGAACATGCAAACTACACACGGAAAGCCTCCAGAGAGTCAGCTCACTAAGCACACCGTGTCTGATATAAACGTGTGTACTGACGAGAATCCGCACGTCCGTCATGGATGTGAGAAAGAGTGAAAAATATGATGTTAAAAAGCCTAATAAACAAACAAACCTCGCTGGTAATTGTTTGTTTGTTTGTTTGTTTAGGTAAGTTGGAGGCTTTGTCCATCCTGCTGCAGAAGCTGAGGGCCGAGGGCCGGCGAGTCCTGATCTTCACCCAGATGACCAGCATGCTGAACATCCTGGAGGTCTTTTTAGATCGGCACCATTTCACTTACGTGCGTCTGGACGAGAGCCTCACCCTGCAGGAGAAACAGGTACCCAGCTAAAGGCTAGACCTGTAAACAAATAGTAAACAAGTGCAGGTAAATAGTAAACAAGTGCGGGAGACATTTAAGTAAATCCAGTGTTCCCCCTGTGTTCAGGAGCAGATGAGGACGTTTAACCGCCACCGAAGATTCTTCTGCTCCATTCTGACCAATCGTTGCTGCTCGGCCGTGGGTCAGGTGTTCGACGCCGACACCGTCGTCTTCTTCGACACGGATCTTAACCCCAGCATGGACTCGCGCACGCAGGAGTGGTGCGACCGGGTCGGCCGTTCCAAAGATATCCACATCTACAGGTGTGCCGTGCTTCACCAGACTTAAAGAGCAGCTTAAACATCTCCTTGATACATTCAAATCTTTTATCAACGTTTTTTTTCTTTTCCCGTCATTTTCAGGTTGGAGAGCGGAAACTCGATCGAGGAGAAGCTGCTAAAGAACGGCACTAAAGACCTGATCCGAGAGGTGGCAGCACAGGGGACGGATTATACACTGGCCTTCCTCACTCAGGTACCCCAAACCGGACATGAGGTGACCGGTCGACGCTATCGGATGTGGTTTATTTATTTATCTCGGGTGAAACGATGTCTTGCTTGTTTGATGTCTGGACCTGTTGAGAAATTATTTTTTATTGTGTAATTATAATGAATGTGATTGGACTCTTGAGGGACGGGGTGGGGGGGGGTATTAAATAGATTTAGATTTCGGGATGTAATGAAAATCTCTCGAGGTTTCTTATCGACTCGAGTTCTTCTAATTCCGCACTTTAATTCCGCGCCTGTCCGTCCTTTCCTCCGCTTCCACCAGCGCACCATCCAGGACCTGTTTGAGGTCGAGCCGGGCTCCGGAGAGAAAGTGGAAGAATTCGTGGTGCTGCATCAGGAACCGTCTGCGGCCGAGTCCATCCCTCCGCACGTGGCCAGGCCGTACATCCAGGCCCTGAACAACATCACGCGACAGGCTCCTCAACCGCAGGAGGAGGGACGAGCTCCGCCCAAACAGCTGAAGGAAGAAAAGGCGGAGGAGAAGGTGGAGGCCCGTGATGAGTGTCAGCTCGGAGAGCTAGCAGCAGTCATCGACGAGGTAAGAAATGGGACCGGAAGTCTGTTTATAGAGTTCATTCAAAGATGGAAAAATAATTGTCTCCGTTTGCTGTAGCTCACGCCGATTGAGAGATACGCCCTACAGTACCTGGAGTACCTGCACATCAGTGATGATGAGACACTCGCTAAGGTGAGGACGAGTTCACACACACACACACACACATCCTGGATTAGCCCTCAGAGGTCTGGCATCGTTAAAACACTTAATCAGATCTTATACGTATCGCTGCCGCTGTTTAAAACGCATGCGAAATGACCTTCCGCTAGCACACCACCCGATAAGGTGCTGACAAGCTCCGTGCTCTCTGTACTGTGACTGTAGGAACGCATCGAGGCCACTAAGAGGTCGTGGGAACTCCGACAGCAACACAAACTCAAGCTGGAAAAAGACGAGCTGATGATGCTGGAGGAGGAGGAAGATCTGTTTACCTACACCAGAGAGGATGCTTACAACATGGTACCTTACCGTTCTCATCTGGAAAACAAACCCCTGATGTTTCTCAAGATCTCCACTAGAGGGAGTCTCCTCATTATGAATAAAGTGTAAAGTTAAAGAAACGTCACGTCGATGCTCGGGATTTATTTAGTGAATTTTCTTTTTACTCGTGTGTTTTGCTTCCCCCCCCCTCTCTCTCTCTCTCTCTCTCTTTCTGCTCTGTAGGAGTATGTCTTTGAAAATGCAGATGGTCAGACGGAAATCATGCCAGTACGGATTAAATAATAATAATAAATGACATTTTTGCCATGGCTTGATTTATTAGACGTTGTTTAAACTTGTTTGTTTGTTTTGTTCTTGTCACAGCTCTGGACTCCACCGACGCCGCCTCAAGACGATAACGATATCTACATCGACTCGGTCATCTGCCTGATGTATGACACGGCGCCCATGCCCGAATCGAAACTGCCCCCGGTCTACGTACGCAAAGAGCACAAGAGACTAAAGATGGACCCGTCTGGTAAGTCATACGAATAACGGTGGGGCGGGGCGGAAGTTTATAGGTCCAGGAGCATGTCTAATGGGGGGGGGGGGGTCGTTTTATACGGAACTGACCTTTCGGGTGCTTGTGTAGTTCCACTCGAGTCTCTGCTGCTCCTGTAAAAATCTCGAATATCGAAGGAAAATAAAACATGAAACAACTGCTAAAGTGCAGTCGGGTTTCTCACCCCATTTTGTCCACGTCACGACAAATCAATGTGTATCGAATCGCCATGGTTACCACCAAAAGGGGCTGAAACTCTTTGTGAGAGTGACATCACGGACATGTTCTCTAGAGCCCATGGAGCTGTTCTAACTTATATAAATCGTCCTAGATTAACTACGTTCATGTGTTGTTGTTTTGTTAACAGCCATGGGCAGGAAGAAGAAAAAGGGCCACGGCGAGGCGGTGATCCCGCCGCGGTCGCTCTTCGACAAAGCCAGCATGCTGAAGGTCCGGCGAGAGGGAAAAGACCAGAAGAAGAACTTCTCTCCGTTCGCCAAGCCGCTGCCCTCGTTGGTCAAACCCACCATGGAGGCTGGACTGGACAATCCCGAGTGGCTCATCAGTGAAGACTGGGCCCTGCTCCAGGTACTTAAACTCACACCCTTCTGTATTATTACGCCACTCCACCCGCCGTGACTTTTACCGTCATGGGTTCAAAATACTCCTCGACCGCTGTACGGTATTCATGATCATTTCATTTCCTGAGGAAAGTACAAAGGATTTAGAATCGAATCGATCCGTGGCGCATCATTACGTCCGTACTGAGCATCTCTGCCCCTCCCCCCCCATTCCCAGGCTGTAAAGCAGCTGCTGGAGCTTCCGCTCAACCTGACCGTCGTGTCTCCGGCTCACACGGCCAACTGGGACCTGGTGAGCGACGTCGTGAGTTCCTGCAGCCGCATCTACCGCTCCCCGAAGCAGTGCCGAAGCCGCTACGAGAACGTCATCATTCCGCGTGAGGAGGGCAAGGTGAGCCTAGCGAGCGAGATAGAGAGCACTCGCTATTTATTCTTCTTCTGTTGCTGGATGATTGTTATTGTGGCTTTTAATCACGGTTATTTTGTTACGCAGTTGATCTACGAAGCCAATCCTAAAAAGAAGACCAAGAGCATCTACAAGGTGAGATTATAATATTGTATTTTATTATTTAATTATTCTGTTTGTTTGTTTTTTTATTATTTATCTGAGGTCTAGACGTTTATAAACATTTTTAATACGTTATTCTGTTGGATGGGGGCCTGGACCAAACCCCTCCACCTTATACTGTTCCTTCATCATACACGACTGTGTATTCCAGTGTACGTATCCACCCCAGCACATATATAGTCCGTATCTTTTATGTGCACTTCCAATTATGCCCACTGGATGGTGCTCAGCTAGATGAAGTTCTCTCCTAGGGGTTTAACATCGCCGCACTGATGTTCTAGCGTAACTTCTCTCAAAACTCTCCTGGGTGTCCAAGCGTTCATTTTTGCGTCTCAACCCCCTCCCCAACTCACCTCTGGCTCCGCTTCACCCGAAACCATTTGTGTCAGCCCTGTTGACGTTTTTCTTGTTTGTTTGTTTGTTTGTTTACAGTCGAAGAACAGCCGGCCGCTACGCACTTGTCAGATCTACAGCCAGGACGACAACACCACTCAAATCCAGCTGTACAACAGCCGCTTCGAGCTCATGAAGATCATCGCCAGCAAGAGGAGTCCTCCCATCAAGCCCATGTAAGAGCTGAACCCTCGTGCTACGTCCCACAGTCCAAAAACCATTTGCCGACCATACAAAATTGTACACGAAGTGCGTTAGATGTAAATAAATAAATGCAAAAACATCACCTGGCATCAATGAATTAATAACAAACAACTTCGAAGTTGCACATCGCATCCTGACAGCAAGGATGGGTTACCCGGGTTCGATTCGCGGGCAGACCTGTGTGGAGTTTGCATGTTCTCCCCGAGTCTACATTGGGTTCGTGACGAACTGGTCTCTGGTTCTCTGGTCATGAACAAATGTTACCCGAAGTGTAAAACATGTTGTTTAAAAAAAATCGATAGATAAATTAAATACTACAGATCCTGGTTATATTTGTTTATTTTTATTTGTTTATAAATGATTTCTTTTTGTTCCAGGTTGGGAATGAATCCTTTTCAGAAGAACCCCAAACACGCCTCGGTGTTGGCTGAAAGGTGCGTTTCTGAAACATAATGATCATCTCGTGATCATAAGATTTAACTTTTATCACCGATGCACATTGTAGAACAAAACTCAGCAGTAGGAAAGTAAGAACTCATCAGCATTAGGGACGTAACGACTCGGCAAGAATCGATACGAATCGATGCACTTTGGTTTATTCTGTAAAATCGATGAATCTATTGAAATGAATCGATATTCTGTGTAAAGCAGCAGGGGGCGCCGGTGCTCTATTGCTTTTAAGACGTCGTATTTGTTTGCGGCTTTTACGCTCTAACGTCTGTGCTCCTTCCTGTGTCTTCCATCCGGACAGCGGGATCAGCTACGACAAGCCCTTACCTCCCATCCAGGTGGCGTCTCAGCGAGCGGAGAGGATCGCCAAGGAGAAGAAGGTGACCTTGACCAACGATGTCCGCGCTTACGGCCGCCATCGCGCGCTCGTGACCCCTCATGAACCCGTCGATTGTCTTTTTCAGGCTTTAGCGGAGCAGCAGAGAGCTCAGCAGTTAGTTCAGCAGCCCACCACGGGAGCCGCGCAGACACCCGGCGCTCCCGCACAGACGCAGGTCGCCGTCGCGGGACTGCAGACCGCCGCCGTTACTCAGGGCAACCAGCAAGGAGTCGCCGCCGTTCCTAACACCGCTGTACTGGTACGACTCGACCGGGTTTAGCATCCGAGTGTGTCTCTACTATTAAAATAAGATTAAAGTTTTGAATACATTTTCCTCTGATAGGCCGGAGCGATCAAGACCGCCGCTGCTGCCGCCGCCGCCGCTGCCGGAGGACCCGGGATTCAGACAGGTAATCCTCCTCCTCCACTTCCTGACAAGAACAACGCGGTGGTGTTTTTTGTTTGCTCACGTGTTTTTGTTTACGCTGCCGTTTCAGCGACTGCAGTGGGAGGAAATGTGATCGTCAACACGGTGGCGGGAGTTCCTGCTGGACAGTTTCAGGCCAACAAGCGCATCACTTCCTCCGTCATCCCCGGAACCTTAACTGTAAGTCTGACGACACAAGCGACGCGTGATGATGAAATCGAGGTTTATTTGTCACACACACACATGTACACACACACACACACACACACGTACATAGTCATATATGGTACTACTGCTCAGCCATGTCATAAAGTTGGCATGACATCACAATATATATATATTAATTATAAATGATGCAGTGTCTAAAGTGTACAAGTAGTTATAGTGTCCCGAGTTGTGTGTGTCTATTGTGTGTATATGTGTGTATATAT
>JAOUQU010000027.1:334969-348841 GCA_028566735.1 Ammoglanis amapaensis
ATATTATATAATAAACACAGATGGTTAAGTTGGTCGATGTACATCCAGGAATAAACAAGCTGGTGTCTGCACAGATATGATTGGCTAAGATTGGTTAAGGGAATTGTATTTTTTTCGATTTCTATTTAATTATTTAACTTTTAAAATAAAAATTGTTAATACAAGATTTGAACGAGAATTTCTTTCAGAACGAGAATCAGAACTACTTTATTGATCTGAGAAGGAAGTTGCAAAAATCGGTCTTTTTGATTGAATTATTGTTCTATGTTATTTTTATTATTATTTAAAATAGATTTTTTGGAAAGGATTCGACATATTAGAATATAAAATAAAATTCTAAAGATTTAATCGTTCTCTCTTATACTGTATTTGTTTAACATATTAGATCAGTATTAATAATGTATAATATTGGATTAGGACTGCTGTCGTGTGAGTGTATCCGCTGTGATAACCTCGGCGTGGATGTACTTGAGTGACGGGGAGGCCTGAGACGGGGGCGGGCACTCGTGAGGTGACGCTGTGGGATCAAGTGGGCGAAGGTGTGAGAGAACTCCAGGTTTATATGGTGGCCATGCACTTGAAAGAGAGGGGCGACAAATTCGGCTAATCAAAGAGCTCGACGTGTGAATAAAGGAAGCCGCCGTCGGTAGCAACGTTCTCTCATTGAAGGAAGTCAGTCATTTCACATCGAGCTACTTAATTTACGATCAGCAATGCATCCTGCATAACACTGTTACCGTAAAGCCAAATGGTCACAGGGGAAGTCCATGTTCCTCTGAAGTATTTGTACTAGCCAATCAGAAACCAACTATGCGGTGATTTGAGGCCCGAATTGTGTCATGTCAAATGTTTGTGTTTGTGTTAATAAGAATGTTATGAATGCTGTTTACCGTTCTAAAAACACCGTGATGCAAAGCCGTATTTAATTACATGATGACATTTCGGAAACGTTCCCCAGTAGCTTAGCTAGTGCAGCATGACTGGTGCCTGCCTGAGAGCCGAGGACATGTTTCGTGTGACCTTGTGTTCAGATGTGACAAAGTGACACGTATTAACGGTTCCCTTAGTAGCACAAGAACTCAGATAGGATGGTTTTATTTTTCATTAAGTGTATTCTTAAGCATCATGGCTCGATTTGTCTAATTGTGTAGGGTTACAATCAAACAGTTGTGATAATTCTTATTATAGTCATGTTGTATAGCTAAAACAAAACCATCTCCAAATAAAGGAGCTATGTTAGATCTGTAGAGCAAATAAAAAATATAATGCAGCTCTTTTGTACTAAATATACTAGATTAAATTTCGTACCTCACATCAATACGTTTCTATAATGTTTCACTTTTAGTTCTTGATTTTTTATTAGTACGATTTTTCCTGGGATTTTTTTTAAACAATTTTGCTGGTTAGTAGTTTCCATGTTTATTTGTATTCGTTGAGCTGTACTAATTGTTTAAATGTATATGGAAATTAAAAGTACCTATATGGCATCAGAATTAGACTCCAGTCTAATCCAGCTTAAACTGGTTTTGCAGCTTCAGGATTCTGACCGTCCATCTGTGTTTGTTTGCTTGCTTATATTTGGGATCAAGTCCCGAGTAAATGATCAGGGAAATTAAAATAAAAAGAACAGAAGATACGTTTAAGTTGTGATCAGAATCATTTGAGATTAATGAGACGCTGATACAGATCTCGTTTAAAGCTTTTAAATGTATAAAATGTTGTTTAGTGGTTTGTTCTGTTGTGAGTTCTAATGTTTAATATAAAGTAAGTGATTCTGAACTGGTTTTAATTCACTGCATCGTGTTTAGTTGACATATCATACTTGATCTGTAGGTCTCGGTGTGTGTTGGTGTGTGTGTGTGAATGAGTGCTGTGTTGTAAATGTGGAAAGCCTGTTGAACAATGTAAGCCTAATCCGTCATGCTTTGTCTGCGAGGACCCCGGCGGCTCCTACCGGGCTGGTACAGTATGCTAAAATCTCTCAGCACACCCCGGCCATCTCAAAGCCAAGCCAATGCATTCTCATGGTAATATAGCCAAAGCTTGTCAGATGGTTCCATTTAACAGGGAAATAAATAGTCGTGGAGGAAATGAAGATCAATTCTGCTTCTTAAAAAAAAAGGTTTTAATTTTAAATGGTAAAATGTGTAAGATATGTATTTAGAATTGTTCCCATTTGTTTATATTAAAATCTCTCTTTTGCTAAACTAACAAACTATTATATTGATATGGATCATATTTTATTGGCTGGATTAGACCGTTAATAGTTTGTAAAAGCTTTTTTGTAAAGCAGGACTGAGGATGTGAGGCTATTTTGGGTTTCGAGCACGTTCAGTGCGCCGTGCACTGCTGACCTCAATATGGCTGCACGGCTACAAAGAAAAGGCCTAGCGGCTGAGCCTTTCATTTCCACGGCGTCCATTGGCACTGTATTTGTACTGTCTCACAGGAGAGTAAATGGCACGTCAGATGGTTTGAATGGCCTGTTCTTGACTCCGCTGTAACGACAGGCCTGAGGAACTCCCTCTCGTACGCAAGGAGAAAAGCCTCTGGGCCATGACCCTGCTTTTATGACTTGAACTCACCGTTAATAGCCCTGCAGCCCTGGCAGTTGACCCCGGCGCATTCTCCAGCAGTTACAGTTTTTTCCCTTCTCGCTCCTATCTTGCCCTGTTTCTCTGGGTGTATGTGTACCTCTCATATTAGAAAGGATAAACATTTTCTCGTGTTTATACAAACTGAGGTTTATATTTAGCAAGAGTTTATATTTATTCGAGATCCCGCGCTCGAAGCTAAACTGCTAAAAGATGTCTCCTCTGGACATGCATGATAACCTGAGATAGTTCGCTTCTGTCTGAGAGTCCCGTGGGTTATCACTTGCCCCTGAGTCCTTGTGCCTCATGTCCCTGTAAGGTACTGTGAGGCTGCAGCAGGCTCCGGTAAGGGATCTGATAAGGGAAGGAAAGAGGGAGGAGGGGAAGATGAGGCTCGCGTTTCCGTTGCTCCGAGTTTGAACCCTTTTCCTGCTCAGTCATCCATGATACAGCGAACGTGAGCCAGCAAATTCCCCCTCAACACAACAACATACAGCATGCAGACCACACACACCATAACCAATGATAGTTTTCTGCTCAGAACCGGTTCAAAGTGCACGATGGTTCTTTCTGTTTTCATTTTTGATCGTCTCCAGATTTTCTTCGAAGGAAATGTATTTATTTCTTCTTCTATTTATGACTTTTTTGTTCCAGAACTGTTGAAAATAAATGCATGAACGAAATGTATTGCATTTATTGAAACCTTGATCGATATCAGTGCCCAGTCATACTTATACACTGAATTGGCACAAATTCTTGTAGACATTTTTAAAAGTCTGAGTGTTTGGGTTTGAGTGTTTTTATTGTTAAAGCTTAAAACATAAGATGGTTACTTAATACCATTCATTTGTACTTGAGAAATTTACTTAATACTTAAGTCTTAATACTTTGGTGCTTTATAGTGCATGTGGTGGTTCTGCATTCATGAATGTACTGCATATAGTTCCGTGTTTTTATGTTCCTCTTATGGATGTTTGTTGGAAAATAAATAAAAAAGTGAGGGACACTTTTTTAGAACAGTGTTCATTATTTAATTAGCTGCCTTTAACACTGATTAATCTTGCAGCATTGTGTGTTTACTTCTGTTTGTTAAAAAAAAGTCTAACCAGGGACTGGGGCTGCAACTTACAGTTATAAATAAAATATTGCAAATAAAAAGATAAAAAGTCGTATCATGCTGCTTGTTGATCATCATCTTCCTCGTTTCTGTGTTCCCATCAGATGACCAGGCTGAGCAGCGCTCCTGTCTGATCTGTGGGGACCGCGCTACAGGACTTCACTATGGCATCATTTCCTGTGAGGGATGCAAGGGCTTCTTCAAGCGCAGCATCTGTAACAAGCGTGTGTACCGCTGCAGCCGTGACAAGAATTGTGAGATGTCACGCAAGCAGCGCAACCGCTGCCAGTACTGCCGCCTGCTCAAGTGCCTGCAGATGGGCATGAACCGGAAAGGTTAGCTGGTAACACCTACACCAGGGTTCCGTAGTATTTGATATACAGTCGAGACTGTATTTTGGTCTAAAACAGGGGTGTCAACATTTTAATGGGTGCGTTATTTTCTGTCAGATTAACATTCACATGGTGAAATTTGCAGTTATAGCAGCACACAAGAGAAATATTATATGATTATGTTTATGATTATATATAAAAATACAAATACTGTATATAACAGAGTCCTGATGGAACACTGGCTATATTTGAGCTCACATTGCCCCCTTGTGACTAAAACGCGTAAAAACACCTAGCCGGAATGAATGCGTGGACGTTTTATCTATTTATTTAAACTGTCCGGTATAATAACAACCAAACGATACATTATTGGTTTTGTTAACTCCATGGAATTCTAAAATTAAATCCAGAATCCAGATTTGGGGTTAAATTGTTAGCACCAACGTTAATCATACATCAATTTATTTATTCAGTGTTTTAGCACAACATGCTAATGCGCACATAGCATGTTTATTTATCACACATTTCACAGATTTGTACATAAACTAGCACAATAAATAATACCCATAAATTATACGGTACACTGAACACAAGCTACACTATGCAGCACAGCCAACCTTCACAATAGATTGTACAGATGTAGTGTCGGCCATTTTTGCTAACCGATTGCTAACTGAACTCTCCAGACATATTTAGAAGTATGAACAAATGTGACTTTATATTTGTCAGTCAAAAATCATTTTACATAAATTCCTTTTGTGTTAAGGAAGCTAAATTATATTTCTTATTATTTATTTTAGTTACCATGAAACTAAACCAGCACTTATGGGCAGTTATGACACTGCAGTTGACTTAATAGAAGTATGTCGCAAAGTATGTCGCAACACTGCCAGGCACCAAGTTGTTGGACTCCGGAGCTAGTCTTTTTATCCTGAATCTCTTGAACACTATAGCTGTGGTTATAGTCACTTTGCAAAAAAAAGTGTGATACATGCTATCAATTAAAAAAAACGTTTAGCCTAATAGTGGCCCTCGGCTTGCTCAACAGGGGTTTCTGTTTGTCCTTTCGTTTTTTGTAAAGCTGCTTTGAGACAATGTCTTTTGGAAAAAGCGCTATAAAAATTAAGTTGACTTGACTAATCGGAGCATATTGTGACTGCACCCATTTGACCACAAGACCTACAGACCTTCCAATAGAAAAAAACCTCCAGACTTTATTCAGTATTATTAAAAAAGATGATCTTTTTCTTTGCACATTAGTCTGTGGACAATGAAGTTCATCTAACATGGAAGCCTCTAGTTCAGGACAGGTCTGCGTTTTGTGTTTCCTGAAATAGGGACTACATTGTAACCATCAAATGCAGCCTTGATCCTTGCACAATTCTAAGCATACACCTCGCTTATTATATTTTTATTATATTACTTTTTCATTTCCGCCAGAGGTTTCTGCCATAATCTTGCTTCGGAGGTCTTTTATCGTGATCCAGCGTGCGTTTGTGCTATAGTACTAACAGTAGTGTAAAATCTCTCAGTGGCTCGCATTGTCTGTGCTTACCTTGTGATCACAAAACGTCAAATAACAGTCACGCTTTGTGCGACAGGCTTCAAATTGAAATGTGTCCATGAAGATCAGAGAGAATGGTCCACAACTCTGGAGTGTTTTTGTTCCATACTTACATAGACAAGTGGCTGGACAAGCTGGATATAGACTCAGAAAGTTAACCACAGCATGTAAGGCTGGGTGGTATGACCAAAATGTATATTCTGTGATTTACAGTATATAACAAAGCAAGCTGTCATACAACATGATAAAAAGTTAATCGGTTCATCAAATAAATAAAGCATTCTTTTTCTTTCAGGTTCATTACATTAAACTCTTCGTGTTGTTTAACTTAACTCTGTGTAACCACAGACTCAACATTAAACATCAAACATTGATCGAAAACCTGTTGGTTAGTGAAGTATTGCTTTGCACTGTTTTAAAGACATGTTATATTAAATCTTTTTTGCTCTATGTTTTCTTAGCAATCAGAGAAGATGGCATGCCAGGTGGGAGGAACAAAAGCATTGGACCCGTTCAGGTAAACGTTTATTCTTTTCATCTGCATCTTCTTTTCAACAGATCCGTATTCATGCCCAGTTCAAACTGAATCCGGTCCCTCGCTACGTGTAAAGTCGACACCGTCGAAGAAACATTCTTGTCATGTTTAGTTCTTGTGGAGGTCTTAATTAAGATCAGGCGTGTTGACGATTGTCTCTGTGTGTACTTCAAAGCGAGCGATATGGATGCAGATAAAGCCGCAGCGACAGATGAAATGAAATAGGTTAATTTCATTAGTGAATGTCTTTCCTTCAAGGTCGAGGCTCGGTTGAATGCGCCTTCTTGTCATTCAGACTGCATTAGGCTCATCATATCGCTGTGATGGTGTGTGTTTGTGTGTGTGTGTCCAGCACCTTCGCTTAGAGCATTTAATACTCCAATAGAATAAAACGGCTCTTTGTGTTTGATGAAATGTCTAATTATCAGAAAGGTGGTGTGTGCTCGTGCAGGTCAGCTGTTAGAAAAGTGGACATGTGGGCTGATGAATCAGCTGCTCTGAATAGCTAAATGTGTGTGTGTTAGTGTTCACAGTGCGGACATTAGCTTTAGACTCCATTTAGCGGGATGGACCATATGCGGCGGTGTGTTGATTGCTTGGGGGGGTCCGGGCTCTAGTGGATATATGAAAGCTCAGCTTTTGTTTGTTTGTTTTTTGTTTTTTAATAAAGGATGTGGTTGAATCACAGCTGAGGCCGTCCCATGTCTTGCTTCCTCACACCTGTACCTTTCACATAGCCATACTCAACACTAACATACACTACATCAAACCTAACACACGTCTGAACCACCATACACCACCCTGCACAACACACCACAAATCTGAGTCATAATACACACTACACATCACATCACACCGGTCATCCTTCTAAACAATACACCACACACATCCAAATCATCATACAAAACACTACATAGCACACATCTGCGCCATCAAATACTACACAACACTCAACTGAACCATCGTGCACTACACTACACAACACACTCCCGAGCCATACATGTTCTACAGTATGCCAGATACACAAAACGGCATACACTACACCATACGTACCTGAAACGTCATACTCAAAACGACACAACACACACATGAGCCTTAATGCTCTAGACTACACCACACACACCTGAGCCATCAAACACTGCTCGTCACACACACCTCAACCATCATGCACTATATAACACACACTTGAGTCATCGTACATACACGGCACTACATAAAACACATCGAAGCCACGATACACACAGGAACCATCACACTGAATCATCATACACAACGCGTAACACAACATCTGTGTGTGTATATATATATATATATATGTATTTTTTTTTTAACATAAGACGCGGTAAACTATCAACACTAAAGCTTAGAGTTTTTATTCCATTATTTGTCTTTCTTGGTAATGAATAACCCCCCTACCCCACCCCACCCCTCTGCAGATTTCAGATGAGGAGATTGAGAGGATCATGTCCGGTCAGGAGTTTAAGGACGAGGGCAACATGGCCGAGCACACCTGGGGCAACAACGGTGACAGTGATCACAGTTCTCCTGGCAACGGTGTCTCCGATGGCAACCAGCCATCGCCGGCATCTACACTCTCCTCCAAGTAAGCATCATCTCCATCAGAGCAGTGTACACCTTGCTTTGTGTCATCATCACCCTTTTTTGATTCTGGGTGGTATCGTGGTGACAATGTTCACGACCGGAGCTGCATCTTAATACTATGAATTCGTAGAATGTTACAAATCGAGACAAAGACCTTTAGACATTGAGAAAAAGCATTTTGTCATTTATGTGAAAAGACACTGGAAGCCAGTAGCTCAGGTTAGATGTACTTGTGAGATAATAACATGATAATGCATTTTTACCCCCGCCCGATTTGTATACCAAATAAGTCACCACCTCTGATCAAGAGCGCCGAAGCATAGATAGTGTTTTTTTACACACACATGGAAATTATTCCTCCACATTGAACCTTATCTGTGCAGTGAAACACACATTTACACACACTGGGGGGCAGCAGTGAGCAAATGTCGACACGGCAAATAGCAGCCAGGGGTTAGGTGCCTTTTGGTAATGTCAATTTGGGTGTGATGATGAAGACGCTCCTCTTACTCTCACCCTTTTCTACAGTCGGTCGGTGGAACTGAACGGCTACACTGCGGCGCTGAGGGACCAGTACATCGGCACCGCTGTGGCTCAGCACTACCAGTTGCTTCCACATCTGTTTGGTTATACCGCCCAGCCTCGGAGCCTGTATCCACAGAGCCATACCCTCATCAGCCAGCTGGTGGCAGCAGAAGAACTGGCACCGCTTGGCACACCCATGCTCATCGAAGATGGGTAAGCATGTTCTTTTAGGTCCAAAAACGATTCTAAGAATGAGTTTTTGGAACATTTTAATCGCGTTTTGAGAACTGGAACATACAGAAAGATATTAGATATTAGGCTCTAAATTTTATACTTAAGCCTAAATGTTTACAATCTTAATTTAAAATGTTGCAATTATTTTGCACAAGTATTTTTCATGTTCCAAATCTCTCTTGTTTTAATTAAATCTTTGCAATAAGCCTTTTGGAGCATTTAATCTCAGGAATGTTTTAAATGTAAAGCACTTTAAATTTCCACGGTATATAAGATTTGCTAAACAAATTTGCTAAACTTGCCTTGCTGGTATTATTATATATCCGTTATTAATCCCCTTGAAGTATATGACCTAATCTGTTTGTTTTCAGGTATCGTGTGACCCAGGTGGAGCTGTTTGCGCTCTTGTGCCGTCTGGCCGACGAGCTGCTCTTCCGTCAGATTTCATGGATTAAGAAGCTGCCGTTCTTCTGCGAGCTCTCCATCGAGGATTACACACGCCTGCTCAGTGCTACGTGGCAGGAACTCATCCTGCTGGCCTGCCTGACCGTCTACAGCGCTCAGATCCTGGGTGACCTCGCCAGCGTCACTGACAAGTACACGCCTTCTGACCACGAGCTGCAGGGGTGAGTCTTGGCATGGCATGTTTGCTGGCTGGTCCAGTGTTGAGTAGGAACGACACCAACACATGTATATTAAGTTGAAACAGAAATGTAATTTCAGATTATGATTTTGAGGACAATTTATATTTCTGGCTCGACATCACGCAAGACAGCGCAATCACCTCGATGCCGTTATTTTACTTTTATTGATCTACATCGGGGTCACACACACCACGATGTAATTCATTGCCACAAAAACTGTGTCACTACAGTGGACCCTCCATTCGCAGATTAACACATTGGCGGTTTATACTTATTTTTTAAAGAAACCCCACATCAAGCGCATCTTTAAAATGACGCAATGCTCGCTCCAATATTTGAATGCTATATATCGGTTTAACCATCACAAAAGGTATTTATAACACTCTTGTCCGGATTATAAGTATTCTCAGGATTTATGTATTACTAGAGGCTTTACAGTACTCTAAGAAACTTTTGGATCAGGCTGTAGATTTCTGTTCGTGGTTCTGATCCAGATGCTCCATCAGGTTCTCGCAGGGTTTGGTTCTGTTGTGGTCGCGGTCCATCGTTTGTGTCGTGTACGTAATAGTCGGTGCAGATTTGGATCGGGCGACGCAACGTCTATTGGAATCGGAAGTTTAAATTGGCCTTTAGACTGATAAGTGTAGAAGGTAAAAATTAAGGTGGGATCAGTAATTGTTTTGAGATCCTAGTGGTGGAGCTGTTCGGCACTCAAACGATCTTGTGCCAAAGTGCATTCATTATAAGAGCTGCTGACTTATATATAAAATAACCTTAATAGTTTTGTATCTTAATCCCAAACCATAAATCATTACTGAATAACGAGGGCCCGGCATCATCTCATGTGTGTGATTGATGAGGTCTAGGTGTGGTGTATATATAATTAAGCGTTGGTGTGTCGGAGGAAAGGTAGACACTGGGTTTGATCCTGACAGGCCCGACAGCAATGTCTGTACTGATTTGTGCTTTATTGGGTATAAATACTTACAGTCGGCTTATTCTTCATGCTTGAGGAAGTTGCAGGCATCCGGGTTCCAGTCTACAGAGTCGAAATGTGTGTGTGGAGCAATAAAGTGTGTGTGGGAGGCTGTCGGATGGTACTGAGAATAAAATAGTGCCGCATTCTCCTCTACGCATCTCCTCGGACATCAAACATCCAGATTTCTGTTCATGGTTTGATCCTGATGTTCCATCAGGTTCTCGCAGGGTTCGGTTCTGTTCTGGTCACGGTCCATCGTTTGTGTCGTGTACGTAATAGTCGGTGCAGATTGAATCGGAAGCTGAAGTTGACCCTCGTTCTGCTTGCTCTTGATCTCCTGTGTGGATTTACAGCCGTGTTAGTCGTGAAGATACGATCACAGAGTGTAAGATCCACTTTAACGGAGCAGGTACTAATTAAAACGATGGCCCGCTATCAGGGAGAGGAGCTCACGGAGGCCGAGGGATTTAAGGTGGGATTGTAATCAGAGCTGATAAGTGATGCAGGACTACACAAAATAAATGGATTGAAGATTATCAAAGCCTAAAATGTGTGATTTAATTATTCTAGTAGTATTTTGGCGTTTAAAATTGGTAATAATGATAAAAACTTTGGTACATAAGTTGTAAAAAAAACAACAAACGTTGGTTTATTAATCTAATATTATAAGAGAAGAATACTTCTTACACTGCTGTGCATTTACACATCTCGGAATGACATACATTATACCAGTTCTTGTATTTAATTGTTTACTTTAATTATACTTAATTTGTTTTACATTCTTAGTCACTTAAATACATTCTGACTTATATGTTTACATTCTTACTTGTTTAATTAAATTCGTGTATTTAAATACAATAATTGGTAACTTAAATTGTACTTAAAGTGAATTTATTGTTTCCATTTTTAAATCCCTGTTTTATTTTAATAAATAATGTTGGTGTTAAACCTTTTCATGATGTCGTAGCTGAGCAGTGACAAAAGCATCTCACTGCCGGTTCTACCATGTAAGACCATGTACCATGTTTCATTTGATTTGAATTATTCCTAAAGACACATTTAAACACACTAGTGAAGACACACTAGGGTGCAGCAGTGAGCACACATGACCGGAGCGGTAGGCATCTCTTTGTATACACACTTAATAAAAAAAGGTTGTTACACATCTGACACATACAGCGGGTAACGTTGGTTTGAGTTGCCAGTCAATCTAATCTATTTACCAAACACTGTTGCGTGAAATGTGATAGAATGGTCAGATGTGGTGTGTGTGTGTGTAGGTTCAGCGAGGATGGCATGGAGGTGATGGAGAAGCTGATCTATCTGTTCCGCAAGTTCCACCAACTGAAGGTCAGCAATGAAGAATACGCCTGCATGAAGGCCATCAACTTTCTCAACCAAGGTAATCCGCCCGTCACCCAGCACCAGTCCCCCCGTACATTAGCACACATCTCACACTTTTAGTTTAGTTTTGTCTTTCAGTTCATAAAACAGGTTGTCCTGTATTTTACAAGGCCGTGGACAATAAAAATGTAGAAAATATGTAGTCACTTATGTCGAGGAACAAAGCCATCGCCGGTGATGCTGATCATGTCTCTCTGTACGTTAGATATTCGGGGTTTGACCAACGTGGCTCAGTTGGAGCAGCTGAACAAGCGCTACTGGTACGTGTGTCAGGACTACACCGAGTACAAGTACCCTCACCAGCCCAAACGCTTCCCGGAGATTATGATGTGTCTTCCTGAAATACGCTGCATCGCAGGTAATGCTCTATAACCTATACACTTATTTATGTGTGTGTGTGTGTGTGTGTGTGTGTGTGTGTGTGTGATGACAATGAGAAATAAGGATGAATCTAAATGACGAATGGAGTCAAGTGTCAATGTAATTGCAGTTTACAGTGAGGACAGCAGAGGGCTGCATACCTGCTTCTCCATCCAAACCCTGCTTCTCCAACCAAACCCCGCTTCTCCATCCAAACCCTGCTTCTCTATTCAAACCCTGCTTCTCCATCCAAACCCTGCTTCTCTATTCAAACCCTGCTTCTCTATTCAAACCCTGCTTCTCTATTCAAACCCTGCTTCTCCATCCAAACCCTGCTTCTCTATTCAAACCCTGCTTCTCCATCCAAACCCTGCTTCTCCATTCAAACCCTGCTTCTCCATTCAAACCCTGCTTCTTCATTCAAACCCTGCTTCTCCATCCAAACCCTGCTTCTCTATTCAAACCCTGCTTTTCTATTCAAACCCTGCTTCTCCATCCAAACCCTGCTTCTTCATTCAAACCCTGCTTCTCTATTCAAACCCCGCTTCTCCATCCACACCTCGCTTCTCCATTCACACCCTGCTTCTCTTTTGAAATCCTGCTTCTCCATCCAAACCCTGCTTCTCCATCCAAACCCTGCTTCTCCATTTAAACCCTGCTTCTCCATCCAAACCCTGCTTCTCCATTTAAACCCTGCTTCTCCATCCAAACCCTGCTTCTCTATTCAAACCCTGCTTCTCTATTTGAATCTATTTGATTGTAAAAATGAAACGAAACTTTCCTCTTTAACTGATAATGTTGCCCTGTCTGCTGAAACTGACTCTCATCTCCATTCACGTTTTAGGGAAATTAGTAAAAGTTCCTCTGGAGCAGCTCCCCCTGCTGTTCAAGGCGGTCCTGCACTCCTGTAAGTCCAGCCTAAACAACTACAAGACAAGTTCCTCCCCATGTGTGACAAAGGGCACCGCCCCTGCCAACTAGCTCCACCCTTTTCGCCTGTGAATGCACAGGGGCGAGGTCCTGGAGTCGTTGTTCTTGCACGGGACCCACCCCAGTTTAATGAATGTGACTAGCAGCTAAATTTATTGGGTTTTTTCTCTCTTTCCTCTCTCTATTTATTACCAGACAGAGCTGAATGTATACTGACCTCCACTGCACACAAAGTTCTGCTGCTGCTCGCACAAAATCCGCAGTGGAATCTAATCTCGCTCGTCCGAATGCAGAATGTGTCGCCGCTGTTAGAATTAGGACTAGGGTTTAAAAAAAAACAATAAAGACATGTATATGAGCTTTAATGTGTGGACTACCTCAGGATGGCGCTTTCTCCATCCTCATATCAGTCTTACTGCTAGCATGCTTCGGCATTACACGATTTCTCGTGTGCTGTAGAAAACACACACACTTGCACTGAATTGTTCAGTAGTCATTAAGACATGAAGTCATTAACACTGGTATGATGTGGGATGGAGAAACAAACGTCTACAATCACAACATAAAGGCCGTATGCGTGTCCTATTGTTCGTTGACCAAATCTATTATTTAAGGATGGCAGGGATAACCAGGACTGCAAAAAAAATCATCCATACACAACGAAACTGAGCTCAGAACATTCATTCGAACGTATAACAGCTTATTAATGCTGCAGTATGTAACAAATAGAAATGTGGAGACCTCTCTGGCCGGAATAGGTATTGCAGGCATCAAAATAGTTCACCGCATATAAAGTAGTGAAAGATGATAGAAATGAAAAGTTTAAATTAAAAATAAATCCTACAGGGTTAAAATTTTAAGGTTTTGTTTCTGTGCTTCTGTACATGAACTTTACAGGAGTTTAGAAACATTTATAGCTTTTCCCCACATCAACTCACAAAATGTAATTTCCAATTGCGTCAATGTAAATGTGCGTAATGTTCTGAGCTCATGTGAAATTCTGTTGGAAGGTGAAAATCGGGTCTTGTTTTTATTGCCCCTGCCCCTTCTAC
>JAOUQU010000027.1:353857-365102 GCA_028566735.1 Ammoglanis amapaensis
ACCTACCTACCTACCTACCTACCTACCTACCTACCTACCTACCTACCTACCTACCTACCTACCTACCTACTTACCTATCTATCTATAAATAGTAGATTCTTGAAGGTGACATTCTCACAAGGACTTAAAACATAATACAAGATAAAAACATTTTATATTGGGGTTTAGTCATGGTTCCTTATATTCAGGTGGTTGGGAGGTGAACTCATCAGTCCTAAGTCTAGAAAAAAATAGGACTGTGCCAAGAACAGCATCATTTGTAGTAATAATAAGCAAAACATGAAACAAACAGGTTGATCAATGTGTTTAATCATCAGTACATTGGCCATTTATATGGCATAATCCAAAACATCTGGAGGAAACCAAAAATGGAGACCAAGAACCCTTCTTGCATTGAGGTGACGGCACAATGCACTGAATCCTCTTGCTGCCTTTCAGACAGATGCAATGAAGGCCAAAGTTATGAAGGATAAAATTATTAATACACCAACAGGTCTATTCTACTTATGAACTGGATATAATGTTTTTTTTAATATACATGTAACAGATGTTTCAGATGTCAACATGCTATATATGCTTATACAAGTAGGCATTCCTATAGTCTCAAGAATAATCAGCTTTTTTATGTGTGACTAAAAACATCATATTTTATTTTACAATTATTTATATACAAACATATACACAATGTCTCAAGCTTTGCTGCTCTTTTTCATCCACGCCACTCTGTCCCGCGCTTTCGGTCTGGACAAAAGAAAGCCGGCGTCTATTTTCTCCTTCCCTTCCATGATAATTAAATTCATTGACCAGTCTTTTCACTGGCCTTCTCCAACAATGTCGACAATTCGCCGGTGCATTTCCATGGCAATGTAGGAGCTGTAAGAACGGCATGGTAACGTTAAACAGACTCCTGGCTCGAGAAGAGATGAAACAAAGGAGTAATGACCAGCATGAAGGAGAAGACCCGGCCTTCTTTCCAAAAACATAATCTCCATCTATCTTTGTAGAATACGATGAAGCTATTACGTACTTTTTTTTATCTACACTCTACAGTGCAAACTAACCGAAAGCGCATATTAGATCTTTCAAACAGAACAGAATGTAATCATCTGTCTGGCTTGGTCTGATATAAATGTCTCTATCATGGTGGGATTTTGGTACAGAAGGCAAAATCCTCCTTATTATTAATTAATATTTATTATGTAGATTATAACAAATAGTTGTCTTCAAATGTATAATGTTAAAGAAATCATTTCCTAAACCGTATCACATTGTGAGTTGTCACATCATTTGTTACATGCAGATGCAGAGCGTGTGTGTCGCCATGAACCCCCTTTCCACCCGACACACCTCAAAAAAATTTGAACTACTCGTTAAAATGATGCAGACCACAAGGAGTTGCGACGCAGATAGATATCAAAACAATGTCTCACACTTGTAGTTAAAGTATTCACTCTCTGAACGTTGTGGTGCCTTGATGTTTACGACGTTTTGTTTACAATCCAGCATTTACAAGCATCTGTGGTTCAATACTGATCAGATAAACTCTGCAACAATGACCTTTCTCGTTTGTCACCATACTGGAGAGTAAACACAAACAAACCCTCAGAACCTCGACACCCTCTCGTGTTGTGGCAGTATATTACTCCACGCTGTATATGACCTTGACGCAGAACTCTAAAAAGAAAAACGACGGTGTTAAGGGAACACTGTCGTTTGGCATAGAGCGGAAGCATAAATGAGCCTTTCATCGTGTCAGACACTCAGTGTATAACATAACATTTATGACACATCACGGGATGTATTATTGAGTAATGAATTGATTGAAAATTTGCACCGAAACAGTAAAAAGTTCTCTGATGAATAAATAGTCCCATTAGGTGACGAACAGAATCGTGTTTGTCGAACCCTAATCTAGGCACAGCAGACACACTTTATGGCCATTCTTCCTCCACCATAAATCAGATGCTCTGCCTGCCAGCCTGTCCCCATAGAGACCGTCTTTCACTGATGCACAACATAAACATCCAGGAGAGTCACAGCACAGACAAAGAACTGACAGTGAGGAGAGAAAATAGGCCAATCAAAAACAAACAGGGAAGAATCGGTTGTGTGACATCGGTCACGGCGTCACGTTGTCACTGAACCAAATATTCACGCCCTCACGCAGCACGACATTTACATTTTTAACATTTAGGACACTTCCCCCCCCCCCAATTATGACAGAACATTCTGGTTATGAGTTACTAGTTGCCACTAGAATAAAGACTTACTGGTTGCTTAGACTAGCTTCGTTATTTCATGCTTTTGCAATTACTTTATAAGCATTTAGGACAAACGTTTATCCAAATCGACTTACATTACAACTACAGTAAACAGTCTGACCAATTTAAGGTTAAATGTCTTGTTCAAGGGCCCAACAGCAATGGTGAATAGCCTTGAACCAGTGACCTTGTGATTAATAATCATGATGACGGCCATCCTACGACGCCCCTGAAGCAAACAGGGTTAAGGGTCGTGCTCAAGCACCCAACAGTGGCTGTTTAGCCGAGCGTCCAATTTAAACCCCCAAATCATCCCGTTGATCACCCAAAGCTCTACCTGTATCTTAATCACGTTCTCCCAATCAACTCTTGATGATATGATCTCTCAGTACAGAGGTTTTCCTTTAGAACTGGACCCACTGTGATTCTGATTAACATAAAGCAGTGGATGAAATTATTAGAATAATACAAATCAGAATAAACCTGTCCAAATGTCGCCAATGTCATTTGAAGCCATTGTTTAAAATCTACTGGATCCAGACAATTAAGAGGCTTAAAAATTGCAAGAAATAAATTCAAATTTTTCACAATCACCTTAAAATATTCATTTGATTAAAAAGAATTATCAGCATCAGTGTGGAGGTGCTGTCAAGTGTCTAGTGCTCTACAGAGAATAATAGTAGCAAACAGTGACACCTTGTGGTCATTTCTCTTATTGAACTAAGAACAGGTGTGTGTGGAGAAAGAAATCGGTGCAATAGCTGAATTGATGTTTGGATCGATGGCTTAATCGATGGTAGTGATCCAACTACCCATAGTGTCGAAACAAACATTGGTGTTAATATTGATCTATCCAAGTGTTATAAGATCATGACTTTTGGTTCAGTTTCATTAATAAAGTCATCAAGATCGTCACTGCTGGAACTCTGAGCGAGTTCTCCGTAACCATTTTGGTGCTTAGACAGAATACTGTCACAGTATTGGAAGTTAATTTAAATAAAAGAGTCGATTGTAAATATAAATATTATAACCCCTGACATTTTTTCCTGTCATAAGTGCGCCGCCTGTCTGGGACTCCCCTTGGCAAACCAGTGTCCCCCCACATTCTACATTCCATTAGTAGTCATGTGAACAGTTTCACTCTTTTATTCTCGTAAACGTTTACTAACTGAATCATTAAGTCCTAGAAGTTTCTAAATGTTCTCAAGTTGTAATATATTTAATTAGATATACTAATAAAGTAAACATTTAGAGTAATGTATCAAACATAAGGCATCAGAACTGCTTCATCAAATCATTAATCATTTATTATTTCGTTTAAATGCTGACTACTATCAGATATTTAACCTATTAGTGTAAATCAACAATGATTCTGATATTTAATCTAACATTTAATTTGAAATCTATTGCTAACTTGAAAGTTAAAGGGTTTCCTAATCCTTTTCTAATTCATCATCAAGACCAACACGTTTAATTTGAGATTTTCTTTTCACTGAGGCTATTTAAAATGTGTAGAAGTTGTATTTAATAATAATTTAGAACAAAAATCCTTCTTAATGATCTCTTCCGCTTTATGTTGAACACTAACCATCATGAAAACCAAACCTGACATGTCGTTTATTCTCAGACAAGATCAGATCACAAATTAGTGTAACCGGGCAGCTTGATTTGTGAATTTTTCTCTTTTTTTATGGAGGCATGGTGTGACTTCGGTGAGCGTGTTGACATTAGCTGCAGGGGTCGGTGGGTACTACAGGGGCATGTGTGGCTGATCAGCAACAAGGTGACAAGGCCACAGCGGGGTGCCAGTTAAAAGTTAAGAGGGCTGGGTTGTAGATTAAAGTGACACGCTTAAAAAGACGAGTTTTCATAAATTCGCTTTTCGATAAAGGTGTCTGGTAATGTGTCAAATGTCATGTTATAAATGTTCTTCCATCCATTAACATCCATTAAAAAGTTCATCAGATTAATCAGAGTGAGGTCAAAATAACCCCATTAACATTTCTCATCATTGATTCATGTCTTAGCGCCTTATCAATCTCCCAAAGAAGCCCATGCGTCTGACGGGGGCCCTTCTGAATAGCGAATATCATGCCTGTGCTTTGGCATCTAGTTACCAAGTATGTGTGTACTGGGGGGGTGCAATCAGGGGATGTCTTGGAATGCACCTCTCTGTCAGGAGTCAGAATTGTCTTCGTGGTCTGAGCGCACTGAACTATGGGTGACTCTGGAGCGGGAGAAATGCAGCGGTGTTGGGCGGTGGTCGGTGGGGGGATGCACATGCACGCTCATTTTATGGGCCCCAGACCGAGCACACAAACACACAAATGGCAGCGAGGTGAAGAGGTTAGGAACATAATTCTGAAATGCACAAATAAATCAGGGTGCGCGGCCACTGCCAGCCACCTGATGTTTCTTTTATAAACACTCTGTCCTCGTACACCGCCCCCCCCCCCCCTACACGCAGAGCTGGCACCTTTCTTTCGCCTCTAAATGACACACAGACATGAGTCCGTGTACACGTCCAGTCTGTGCAGCTCTGTAACTGCATCCAGCACCTGGATGTATTACAGCAATCAAGCACGCGGGACGCTCCATGAACCCACGCAAAGAGTGTAAGGACATGAGAAGAATCACCCTGCACGCTGGTCAGGGCAACAAGAGGACATTCACACCTTGTTAAGTTTTACTGCTCGTGCATTTGTTGGGACCAATCCTCTATTGCCCCCCTTTGATCTGAGAGGAGCTTCTGCAGGCCACAGAGACGACGAGAGGGACAGAAGGACCTTCAGTGGCCTGACACAGACACAAAGGGTTCAAAATAGGGTTGCAGTATGTGTCAAAAGACACATCAACACTACTGGTCATGTAGATTAGGAATGGACCTCTTCATCCAGCAATAGTATAAAGTCATAAAGTCATTTTTATTCAGTGAAAAAATTTTATTATAGGTTATTGTTAAATTTGTTCTAATACTTATTATACTTATATATAATTATGAAAATTAATGTATATCTGGTCCCTAAGCATTTAGTGGATGTTTTATAAGAATTACTCATCTCATGTGTAATATAAAATCAAAATGTGCAATTATTTATAAATATATTTTAAGTTTGATTTCCCTTTTTTTGTGTTTACTTACTTATTGTATTAGTAATGTTTTAATTTTTTAATATTTTCAAATCGCAATGTCATTTGCTCCCTTTGCTATTTCAATAATGTAGATTCCTAATTTCTTTTTTCCCCATTTCAGTCATCTTGAAGGCCCCCCTTTGCCGGAAGCTGTGTTCATTGGGGGGGGGGGGTAACAAGGGCATACCTGAGACACAGGAACACCACTTTCCTGTTACAAAGTCCTCTCTTGTCCCTCCGGCTTCTGAACATGGGATTAAGCTTTGTGAGCATTCCTACTTTGTACCACCTGAATGTGAAAGAAAGGTGCCCATTGTGAAGCAGTGGCTCTTTCTACTTTGTCTACGAGGCACCTTCATGAAAATCAGCCGCCAAAAAAATCACACCCCCTGCTCGCACTACTAATTGTCTCTAACGAGAGCTTTTCTGGAAGATTACACGCTGTTTTAACCTGGGATTTGGTCTATTCATGCTGGAATTCTTGAACTCCATGTGTGTGAGTGTCTCTCTGTGTGTGTTAAATATGGGAGGGCATCGTTACGCCCCGGGTAGACTAAGATAAGCCAGTTGGCCCTGAAGCACCCTGCCAACTTTGGCACTTGACTGTATTTCCGTCCAGTTCAGGACCGTATTTGTCCAAGATGGGGTCATATTTTTGTCGCACACACAGCGACTTTAGACTCGACTTGATCTATTGATACAGTACCAGCCAAAAAGTTTGGACACCCCCTCTCCTTCAAGGGCTTTTCTTGATTTCATGCATTTTCTACATTGCACGCATTGCAATTTGTCAGAGCTATTTGACCAAGGAAGAGAGTGATGGAGTGCAGGGTCATTTTTAGTAAGATTTGTTTGCATTTATTCCGTTTGCAGTCACACAAACGCTTGATTGGCTTTCTAACGACTTATATAAAGAAATATAAGACATTATACAGTCAGAAAAATGGTTGTTTTTTAACTATTTGGATGTAACTCTTACTCAATTATTATCCAACTTGCGAATGAATATGAATGTATTTTCATTTTTCATTAAAGACTGAGCGAGTGATAGAGGTCACCTCAATGGATTCAACCACTTGCATTTTTTTTTCAGTTTGTAAGTGCTGCAGCAGACACTGCGAGAGTTTTTACTTGAGTATGTGTAATTTGAGTACGTCTTCTAGAAGCTTTATCCATCTCTTTTGATGCTTTTTAGCACCGAGCACTAAGCAGTGGCATATCTGAGGGATCAGTTGTGACAGTACGTCTTTATCATTTTGACAGGATCACGACAGAATACAAAGAGCTACAGTGCCGTATGAGACGGACGCTAAGCCTCCCTAACGCCGATCCCCCTCTCCCCCTCCACCCCACCCCCACACTTTTACACAGGTCTGCAGTTTCAGCCGTCACTGGTCTGGCGGCTGCTGGAGGAATAATGCAAAACATCGAATGGAATGCTCCACCATGTCACGTACACCGAGCAGGTGTCTTTATATTTTTGGCCACAGTCATCATTCTGACTGTTTTAGTTTAAGTCCGTTGGACACTCTGTGGTTAGCCAATTCACCCAATGTTTATTCACATTTTAATTTGTCGCATATATGTTTGTGCTTCTCAAATATGCTAAGCTTTGAAGGCTAGCGGATTGATCTAGAAAGGTGTGGAGAGCATCACTCATGGCCCTAGATGAGAGCGGCCCCCTCGCCGGTCGAGTCGCATCTCCTGCAGGAACTTGCTTGGTGCACAAGTCTACACAGGTGAGGGTTTGAGAAGGTGTGTGTGTGTGTGTGTGTGTGTGTATGTGTGTGTGTGTATGTGTGTGTTGTGTATGTGTGTTTGAGAGACTGACTCTCAAGCATTTAAGTGCTTTCTGAGGCGGTGTTCGGTTACCGCGCTCCCTCTCCGACCTCACATGCATACACAGTCCTGGCAGCATCAAAGCCCGACGCTCCATCACCGGCAGTGTTCCGGTAGCTGTTTGAATCGGGACTGAGTGCACCGAGACAGACCCGCCAGTGAATGATAACTCCTAAATAACACAAAGCTGCCATTTGGAACCCTCTCAGATTTCAAAGAACGAGCGGATGGTATTTGGTAAAGTAGCAGGATTAAGGGATTGAGTGAATAAAAGAGAATCAAGGTCTTGTTCGGTTTGTTAAAGCTTTTTGTAACACCTCCACCTTCATCTGCTTCTTCATCGAGGGACTCGTCTGCTGTGGTGCAGAGCTTCATTCCATCAGAACGTGGTCTGACTTCCTGATCCAATATTTCTACATGATTATCATTATAATATATTATATAGAATATTTTTCTTGTCATTATACCAGGTAAAACAAACCTAAGGTGCGATACTCTAGTGCACAAGTTCCCAAAGTGATCATCAATGGACCAGATCGCTGCCATTCATGAGCTTAGACCAAAGATGAAAAAGTAAACATAACAAATAAAATATGTACATGTATCACAGTTGTTTCACTTTTGGAATTTATACTTGTGGTTCAGAGCGATAGAGTTTGGATCACATGTTCTAAACAATTAAGAACAGCTCCAGAAATCTCAATCCTGCTGTTATATACAATCACTGAGCGCTTTATTCGATCTATAAACCCCTATCTGGTGTGTTCATTATAAAAAGCTGTAAGCAACCCTTGGCCTGATCACCCCCCCCCCCTCGTACCCTATTTATTTATTAACTATACCAGTTATCAATTGGTATGGTTTATTGTTTTAAACCGGACCCCTATAAAACCCCCACACATGATTTGACTTCCTCTGACATCCGCAAGTATATCCAGTAAAGAAATAAAAGTATTAATTATTTCCCCAATTGATCAAAAAAAGTTTCATTTCAGATCATGTTTAGAATAAGTATCGTACACTCTTTCCATTTCCAGTCTCTTTTTTTAACAGAGCTCTTGGCCCCTCGCCGAGTGAGAGGAAGGTTGAGAGATGCCGCCTTAGATTGTGGAGGCGGAGAGCTGATTGAAGAGAATGAAGGGATGAGAGAGAAGAGAGGTGAGGACTGACAGGACGGAGGTCACTCGTTTTCCTAGCAGGGGTCAGTCACAGGTAAGAGGGCATTGTGACTGACCCGAATAGAGAAATGTTCGTTCCCACGACCGCTGACCCTACAGCCGGCCACTGATCCCACCTGAAAGAACCCACCTGATCTGAGTTTTATACAAAGCGTTACAAAAGCAAGCTTGGCATCAATCAGTATGTTACAGTACTTTCTTAAAACTGATGATGATGATTCCCTACCATGCTTAACATTTTTCAAATCTTTGCCATTTAAAAAATATAATGCGGTAATATATTTTTTCAAACAAAGTATTCAGGATTCAGCGACATGTACACAAGTGTAACTAAGACTTTGGATTATGCGTAACCCTTGGAACGTTAAGCTTTACAGGGACACGGATTTGTGGCGCTGCGTCCATCGATGCACGCTCAACACGCCCAGCAGTTTTTACTAAACGCATTTAAATAGTACGATGCAAGAAAAAAAGGAATTTAATGATTTTGAACAGTAAAACTCTAAATCAAACATCATCCTTGGTTTTGATTATACAGGCGAGTGAGAGAAAAGGTGCGTCCCAAATCGCACACTTCCACACTTTGGGCACTATGTTTTAGAGCATCTGAGAAACTCGGAAGAATCTCAAATGGTGCACTAAAAACAGCCAAAAATGTGAAGCAATAGACATAATAAACTTAAGGGATGCCATGTTGCCTATAAAACAGATGGGGCAAGACTTTCAAGCGGTTAATGGCGGCAATAGCTGTACTGTTAATAGAATAATTCATTAATAAGAGGTAAACAAAAGCAAATCAAAGCCTAAAAATGCACCAAATAAACAAAAACTGGTGTGTGTTTTGGCAGAGTAGTGAATTGCGATGTAAATGACTTCCGTCTTTTACTTTTGCTTTTTAAGTTATAGTTAAGTAAATAGTATATAATAGTCGTTCGATCTAGATATGAGTGGCGTTGATAGCTGAGGTCAGTGTGGTCCGGTGCATCGTGATATGACCAGCTTGCCACGAACACTTGTGCCTGTGGCTTTTGTTGTTTTGTCGGGTGGAGGGGGCGAGGAACTGACTGCGAGGTGAAAATAGAAAATGGAAAATTCCTGGGTGAAGTGCAGCGGTTTGTGATCAGGTGTGAACTTTAGAGAGATCAGAGTCGATGGAAGGGTGGAGCTGACAGCTGCTCAAATCCAATCTAATGCAAAACCCAGCCGCCTTCTGCAAAGTTGCTGTAATCTCCGTCTGCCAAGGCACAAGTCCTAAAAATAGATTTTGAAACATATAGATGACCTTTGAATTGACCATTGAACGAATTCAGACGTGTGGCATTTATTGGCGATCATATATAATATGATATAACACATAAACATATTACAATGAATTCTATTCATTCTTTTTTTATTATCTATCATCTGTGAATCTTGGGGTTCTCGTTTTTATAGTTTAAAACGTTAAAGATGCTTCATATACATGCTAATAATAATATAAGTACAAATACTGTGAACGTGTTAATGTGTAAAAAATGCAGCCAGACGAATCCGAGGCTAAATTTATAATGGGGGGATTTCCAGCCATTGCTTTGCTATTGCAGTATGAGATCCAAACAAAGTCATAATGAGTAAGGTGTAGTGTTTGATTTTCAATTACCCCAAACCCACCTCAAAGCATAGAGGCAGTACATTCTGTCATGGACTGGTTAAGAGGTTAAGTTACTAGTTACCTGATGATAACCTAGTCAAGCCGTCTTGTATGTTCTTGTATGTAAGATACCTTCTTAGTAGTGTTTACTAGTATACACATTACAAACCTCATTTTAATAATATGAGGAGCAACACATAGAGAAAGAGAATTATAAACCTTCCTCACATCCTCACATGGTGTCAGAAAACTGCACTTGTGATCAGAAGGTTGCTGGTTTGTTTCCAAGAATTGATAGGTCACGACTAAAGTGCACTTCAGCAAAGCCCCGAATACTCACCTGCCCTACAGGAGTTGTGGCTAGGGCTGCCTAATAGGGCAGGCTTATGTGCTCACTACTGCCCACTAGTGTGTGTTCACTAGTGTGTGCAATTGTTTATCTCACTGCACACAATTGAAGGATTGATCACTGTATGAAAAATATAAAAATCATGCACTTTCAGGCAACAAACCCTGATGAACTCTCGGGACAAAAGAGCATCCTTTGACCCCACAGTGACAACAGCCATCTTCCAGTTACTATTCAAGTAGCTTAACCTTCAGGTTACTAGCCCTATACTGGAAAAACTAACATTTATGATTGCATCATAATGCTTTATATGTTGTAAGACCAAAATCAATTGCTGTATTCCATTTGTTAAATTTTGTATTGATCTTTCAAAGCTCATTACTTTGAAACACCATCTTATAATCAGGCCAAAGAATTATTACGGTGCATTAGCATGGACGGACTTAAATACAGATAAATACACCACTGCTATGACACGGCGTTCTGATTTCACACATCATGACAAGCTGAACACACGCATCTAATTATACAGTCTCATCTGAGTCAGAAATCTGATTATGTATCCTCGAAAATAACACAGACAGTCTCTAAACTCTTCATCCCCAGCTGACACTGTAAAGCCCCAAACCAGGACCGTGATTCAGTCTCCAGTCCCACATCTACACAGCCGGAAAAGGGGGAAGGGGGCGATGCCCAGCCAGCACGTCCACAATCACTGTAACATCTGTGTTATTTTTAAGGAGCAAAATGTCAGCGCCCAGTGAACAGTCACGAGGACACGACTGTGTGTGTGTGTGTGTGTGTGTGTGTGTGTGTGTGTGTGTGTGTGTGTGTGTGTGTGTGTGTGTGTGTGTGT
>JAOUQU010000027.1:397145-407971 GCA_028566735.1 Ammoglanis amapaensis
GGGCAGAATGGGTACGGGAGCGAAGGAAGGAGGGCAGAATGGGTACAGGGGTGTAGGAAGGAGGGCAGAATGGGTACGGGAGCGAAGGAAGGAGGGCAGAATGGGTACAGGGGTGTAGGAAGGAGGGCAGAATGGGTTCGGGAGCGTAGGAAGGAGGGCAGAATGGGTACAGGGGTGTAGGAAGGAGGGCAGAATGGGTACGGGGATGTAGGAAGGAGGGCAGAATGGGTACGGGGGTGTAGGAAGGAGGGCAGAATGGGTACGGGGGTGTAGGAAGGAGGGCAGAATGGGTACAGGGGTGTAGGAAGGAGGGCAGAATGGGTACAGGGGTGTAGGAACGAGGGCAGAATAGGGTCCTACCTGAGCCTCTCTTCGACACCACCTTCAGAGTGAACGCCACCGAGATGCCAGCCAGCAGAAGCAGTGCAGGGATAAGAGCTGTCATCGTCCCCTCCTCAGGTCTGTACAGAGACGAACGGCGGGGTGGGGGGAGGGGGAGGGGGAAAAAAGATTGGGTTATACATCAATCAGAAGGCGCGTTCCGACCGACACAGCACACCCCATCCCCAGACAGGCGGATCTGCTTCCGTAAAGGATATTAGGAGAGGAGGAAGAGAAATCTCAGCTGTAAAGATGCACACAGGTTTACAGGTTTATGTTCGAGTAAAACCCTGGAACAAGCTCTCTCTCTCTCTCTCTCTCTCTCTCTCTCTCTCTCTCTCTCTCACTATTAACTCTCACGTTCTGTTCGTTTCAAAATGACCCCTTTTTAATTTGAAATAAAGAGAAGAAATATTAAAAATGACATTTATATTATCTAGTCATTTGGGAGGTGAGTAGGAAGATGAAATTAAAGTGTTAAACATGACAGGTCGTTTTACAGCTGGATTATAGTGGCTGTCCAATTTCCTACATTTTTTTTATTTTATTTTTAGACCAAAGGTGGGTACGCATCCAAATATCTACTCTGACTGAGTAGCGAAGATTACTTTTGTACATTTAATTAAGGATAAGAATTGAATGTTCATATTCATACAACAATTATTATCGTAATATATGACCGATGTACATAAAAGTACGTTCGGCTGCTCCCTTTAGAGATTTTTTTTTTTAACAGTGACTATTCATCCACTTATTGATCTGGGCTTGGGACCGGCACTAGGATTTAAAATGCTTTTACACCATCTGTGCAGTGAAATGCACGTTTACACACACTAAGGGGGCAGCAGTGAGCACACGTGGAACAGTTACGGGTTCTGTCCCTCGTTCAAGGGAACTTCGGTCGTGACCTGTCGCCTCTCGGAATTGAACCGACAGTTCCAGTTTTCTAACCACCAGGCCAGGGTGTGTTGATCAGAAAGTCGTCGGTTTGATTCCCAGAGTCAACAGGTCACGACTGTAGTGACCTCTAACTGCTTCCTGGGTGCTACCATGTCTAGGGCTGCCCATCTCACTAATCACGTGTGCTCATTACTGCCTCCTAGTGTGTGTAGAAAGCACAGTGGTGAAAATAATATCTTAGACCGGGCTGATTTAAATAGACACGGATGCTGCCCACGTGCTGGTGATGGTGGTGATGGTGGTGATGGCATCAGGGCGGGTGATAAAGCTTTCTTCTGCTCTATGTGAGGTCGACGTCGGTGGAGAGTAAGATCACGCATTAATTCAGTAAAATAATCAACGTGCTTTGGCCGGATTGGTGTTAATTGTACTAAATATAAATAAATCAAATGAAAGAACGAAACGAGAAATTCTAACGGTGAAGCCGGTTGCACTTATTAAGTCACAAAACTCATAAACTGCAATTACAGGCAAACTAGAAATAAATAAATAAAAGAAATCGTGCATATTCATGTACTAACAGATGCCCGGAATTGGCAGCCTGTGTTCTACTGAGGAGATAAGAAATGCCAGAGTTAATGAGGTTTTCTCCAACTTCTGGCCCTCCCGAGTTCCGCGACGGCATCATTCAAGACGCACCATGTCTGAAAACGGACCGGATCCGGTCGAAAAGCCGCAATTCTTCACAGTTCTGGTTCCGTCTAATCAGGGCTGATTGAAAACGTACAGAGAAGAAAACACACACTTCATATCGCAGAGATTTGTTTTTCCTCGCCGGCGTCACAATTATACAGTCTACACGGGGCAAACAAACCCAAGGAGAAGTGTGTGTGTAGTGTGCTGACAGCTAATTAAGGTGACACATATTGGGGAACTGGGAATGAGCTGAAAATCTACAAATCAGAGTGTTATGCAAAAACACTGCCGGGATCATTGTTAAAGCTCGATTTTAAAAAGAAATACAATTCTGTGTTTTTATTTTCATTTGAGGAAATGAACACATGAAGGATTTAATCCCGATCTGATTATGGAAAATGTTTAAAGCGGTATTAGTGGAATCATAACGAACCCCGTCACTCATATCGATGTTAGATTTAAGGTTCTTTATCTCAACCTGATTTCTTTAGGGACAGTGTAGTAGAGCGTTGGGCTGTGAACCCAAAGGTTCGATGTTAAAATCCAGGCTCTGTTACAAAGCCATTGTCGGGTCCTTGAGTGAGACCCTTAACCCTGCCTGCTCCAGGGGGCGCCGTACGTTGGCTGACCCCCAACTTCCAGACAAGTTGGGATATGTGAAGAGAAACATTTCGTTGTACTGTATATCTGTACATGTGTATTGACAAAATTTGAATAATTATTATTAATTATTAAATAAAGTGCAGAGCAGCGGATGGTTATTTTCGGTGAAATTGTGAATTCTTCTGCTTGCTGTCGATTGATATTGTGAACAGGATGTGACTCTCCGTTGACAAAGCTGGTTTGCATATGAAACGGCCTCAGTCAGGTGGAAACGAAGCATTCCAGTGTGTGTGTAAAAGTGCCGTACCTGATGGAGCTTGACCATGTTGGGTCCAGTCTTCTCCTTCTCCTCGTATTTTTCCACTTTGGCTTGCAGTCTTTTATAGTCCTGCAGTGTCTGTTCCCTGCGCTTCACCGCCATGTTGAGGCTGGGGAACACACTGCTGTACCTAAACAACACACGGGATAAAAGATTCTATTAAACCGCACATGAACATTCATTTTCATCATTCGTCTGATCCTGTTCAGGCTTCGTGAACAACTCCGACATCAGAGCAACACAATACGGAACGAAACCAACACACAATTACATTCCCAGAAACTCTCCACTACTCATTTTGCACAAGTCTCAAAACTTCTGGTTTTATTTGCTACATAGATTAATACCGAAGGCATCCGAACACATGTCGGAACACATACAGACACAAGCACAAAGTGCTTTGATGACAGCTTTGCAATTATTACTTGGCTTTGCTAATGTCAATTAGAAGTTCCCGGAGGTGCCGAGCACTTGTTGCAGCACTTTGCAGGTCCAACTAATCCCAGATCATCTCGAACCGGGTTTAAGTCAGGTCATTGTGAAGACCAGGTCGCCTGACCCAGACCTCCATGACTTATTATTGTCAATCAGCCCTAGGGTGGCGCTTTAAGCTCAGTTGGGACACTGTTGGGTCCTTGAGCGAGACCCTTAACCCGGTCTGTCTCCAACTACCATACAAGTTAGAATATGTGAAGAAAGAATGTCATTGTGTACTGTACATGTGTGTATGTGTAATAATAAATAAAGATGTTCCATTGTTTTCTATAACTGTGGTCTGTAATTCAGGATCAACAGACTAAACCTTCAGCTACAGCTCAGTACTTAAAGCAAAATTCTTCCAACGGCGGCCGAAAATCGCCAAACGGCAAAAAGTCACAGTAATAATGGTTCCGACTCGATATGAAAATGTAATCTTACAACAAAAAATACAGCAGAATACTAAAAATAGGAGGCTGTAACTTAGCAACAGGAGCGAGTGGTTTGGTTCGAGGCCTGACTGTGCTCCTGCTCAGCACTGCCAAGAACCATCGGGAAGGGAACAAACACGCGAGAGACTTTTAGGCCAAAACTAAAAAAAAAAAAAACACCTTCAGTAGATAGTGTTTTTATTTTTTTATGTTGGTACGAGAAAGTATGAGATGATGCTGAGAAAACAGAATAATCTAATACGAGTCAAAAACGAATCTAATAAAAACATTTTACATTTTTAAATGTAATTTGTCAATTAAGTTTGTACTGATCAGTGAAACGAACATGTTATGATGTCATTTTTTGTGCTTGATACACAGCAGGATTAGTCCTAAGTACTGAAGTCGAGACTGCAGTTCCAATACTGCTGCATACAAGGACTACCCAAGAAGGATGGGAGTCCTGTCGAGTCTGGTTCCTCTCAAGATTTGTTCCTGGGAGTTTTTTCTTGCCACAGTCGCCCTCGGCTTGCTCAACAGGGCAAGTTCTGTATCTGTTCGTCCTGTATTTTGAAAAGTGGCTTTGAGACAATGTCTATTGGAAAAAGCGCTATAGAAATAAAGTTGACTTCACTTGACTAGTCCTGAACCTACACTGGGGGGAGGAAGTGGTGGGCAGCCCAAGTCACTGCACCCGTGGAGCAGTTAGGGCTTTTTTAGGTGCCTTGCTTCAAGCCCGGTTTCTCTAGCAGTCAGGTCAAGACTGCAAGCCAAGTGTCCAGGTCCTGGGTTCGATCCCTGGATGTGTGCATGGGTTTCCTCCTATAGTGTAAAACCAGTGTTAATTGGAGACGCTGGCGAGATTAGTCGCGACGTCCCGGATAAATAAGGAGGGTTACGTCTGGAAATGCAATAAGGCATTACAAATAACGCTGATTACAAACCACGGCGACCTCCAGGTCTTCTGGATGTGATGTAACAATGCTAAAATTGAATACGATTCAATAATTACCCACCTTTCTCTTAACAATTTTCCTTTGGCCCCAGGAGTAAGTGTCCATCGGACCCTAAAAGCGTTACCGGTACATTCCGAACCCACATGATTTTAAAAACGTAACTGCTTATTAAGCTGGAATCCGGAATGTAATCACCACCACAGTTCCAGTATCATATCGACTTTAATTACGGGTGCTTGTGATGCTTTTGGTCTGTTTAGGGGTGCTGATGTAAGAACGACACGTGACTGTTCATTTATGACAACGATCCGGAGATAATTAGGTTCGTTTGCCGTTCGTTCTGACTGACTACCGGTTGTGTTTGTGAGTACGACGGTGTATTTGGAATGACTTCAGGCTTGAACGTTTTAGTGGTTTCAACCGCAAATCAAGTGAAGGGACGGTTATGTAAACAGCATCGTTTATGACATCAGACAAGGCAAAAGTTCTCACCTAGAGGCAGGGTGGATGCACTACGTGTGAATACGTGTGTGTGTGTGTCTGTTTCGCTTCGCCAGGTTTCACTACGCTGGGTTTTGTTGAGACAGGCCCAGGATTGTTTCCCACAGGAACTGGAGTAAGGAGCGGCGCACTATCGACAGGGTCACGTCACATTCAATCCACACACACACACTTCATCACCTTGGCTCACTTTATAGCGATCGCTCGGCCTCATCATCACACGCTGCCAATTTGGGACACGAGCCTCGAAAGTTGGCAACGGGTAAAACGAGTAACAACATAACAAACGGAGTAAAAAAACGGCCGTGATGAGGCACGTCACGAGAGGAAACGGATTGTAACAGACGGTGTTTGCAGACTTGGAAACGAATGGAAACTGATCGTTTATTAACTTTAAACTACATTATGATGTACTCGTTTCCTCAGAATCATCTCCAGCTCCATGGATCATGGTCCACATTACAGTCTTGGCATACCTTTTACGCTGGATGTCCTTCCTGATACGTACCTAATTCATGCGGGTTCGGTTTGTGCATCCTAGTGGCTATGAGGAGACTCTTTGTACCGGTGTTCAGTTCAGACTCTGTACTGCCACCGGACTTAGTGATGACCGACGGCTCAGTGGTTGAGATACAAGGCTCGCGCTCGGTCGTAATTGTAAGTCGCTTTTGGATAAAGACGTCTGGCTGAATGCTGTACATTTAAAGGTGTAGAATGTACTGGGGTGGTGTTGGGGAGTTCGGACTCTGTACTGTGGTGATGGTATCGATACTGGTATTGATACTACAGATCGATGAATCGATCAACCCTCCAATAAGTGCAACATAAAAAATTAAGACTGACAAGCTGTGATCGTGTGAAGAGAGAAAATCGCCCACGGACACTGAGAGCGGCAACTGTACGTAGAAGTGTGTGTGTGTGTGTATCACCTTATCGGTCATTCTATGTTAAATGGCAATGGCTTTAGATTAAAAAAAAACCTTTCTAACCCCGATCTATACGAGCCCTTTTAGACAAACGTCGAGTGTAAATGTGTCTGCGAGTGCGAGTGCACTCTCATCATCGTTGCGCGTCCATCAATACAAGCTTCTGTTCAGTCTCGTGTAACAAAAAGAAAAATCGAGAGGTCAAAGCCGGCGCCGGTAATGCACATTGTTAGAGATCCTGCGACGCTGCTGCTGCTGCTGCCGCCGCCGCCGTCTATAGCATGAAGACTCAAAAGACGACGGAAGACGAGCGGGAAGTTTGTTAGCGCCGGAATGAATCGCTGCATTTAGAGACTTGGCTGAACAGATGGCGAGATCCATTAGAGATTCGACACCTTTTCTTACAGCTCGCATTAGGAATGTCATTTGAATACGTGAACGGAGAACAAAGAATAAATAATTGATGCAAACAAATACCCGTCTGCTTACTCGGGACTAATGGAATCTTGTCTTTCATTGTCTCGGAGCATTCGGCGGGGCTAAAAGCCTCCCCGCTGGACCGTGAAACAAAGCCGATGGTCAGAGAGGTGGTTATAAAAGCTGCACTCGAGCGATTTAGTTTGCAACTTAAATGGACTCGAAAATCCAGCAGACGTGTGAATGATCGGACCGGTGAAGACCACATTTATCCCAAAGACAGTCGAATTTTGGAATTTGACTTTTTTTTTTTCTCGGATGTTTGCTTTTCTAGCTTCTAGAGTTTTGGTGCAACTAACCAAGTGATTGGTCGACTAACTAATAATCTGTTAATAATCCCAAGACGTGAAAGAGAATCCAGACTGGGGATCTGGGGGCTCAGGGTTGTCGCTCACTCACACACTTCTGCAGTCTATCCCGGCTTCCCGATGTTCGCAAGACAAGACACACAGTAACACCCTGAACAGGGACAGCAGTCCATAACATAACAGATACACGTGCACGCACGCACGCACGCACGCACGTCCAACATACGCTCAAACGGACCAAGATTTCAAAAACTTGAAGGCCAAGTCAGGACTTCTCACACCATTCATTCTCCAGAGACGGATGCATTACCTGCCACAGAGGTCACAGGCCACTAAACAGTGTTTAGAAATGTCCAGGGATGCTCCAGGACAAAAAATACCGAAGAACATCAACGATTCCACCAAAGCTGAAGATGAATCTTTGACGGATGACGCTTCAGTAGGATGAGAATGGAAAAAGAAAATGGAAGAGAGATGGTTAGATTTTTTGTTTGTGTGTGTTTTGCATTCATTCCGGCCGGTCCCTTCTGCTCCTATGGACCTGGAGTTTGTCAATGAGTAAGAGTGTGTGTGTGTGTGTGTGTGTGTGGGATTGGAGACACGCTGTGAACCTACACACATGTCCTCCACACACCCACTAGCGAAAGGAAATGAGAGCCATTCTATCTAGCCACTGCGCACTCTCACACACACACAGTCTAGTCAGTGGTTATAAAAATGTACACACACCCTCCAACACAATTTCATCACACAATTATTTGACCACTTGTTAAAAAAAAACAAATATTCGTCGTAAAACAAGAACGAATAACCTGATATTCTTATAATCAACACGTCAAATGAGGCACGATGACCATCTTAAAAGATTTTAAGTAAAAATAGTAGGATTGTGTCAGGAAGGGTATCCGGAGTTTAAAAACATGCCGAATTAATCCACTGTGGCGACCAACAGGAGCTGCTCAGAGGAATCACCTTGATGATTTATATTTTTCCCCAAATCATTCTTATACAAAACCCAACACATTTACAAAAAGAGCAAATAATCGAGGATCCACGATCGTTTGAATGTTCTCCAAATAAGCACAAACTTTCATCTGTAGATCTGCAGAGTTCAAACAAAAGCTGTTTTTTATAAATGGGTTAAACATTCCTTCCTAAACTAAGCACACACACACACGAGCAGAGGCGTTTGTAAGGAGTGTCTCTGCTCCCACTCCTCTTCCTGCCTGCTCTTTAAGGCCCGCTTCCTGTTCCGGCCCCTCCCACGAGAGCTGGGATAAGTGGAATAGCACTCACGGGGGCGAGAACGGGGAGTGGAGGGCCGGGCGGCCGAATAAACTTTCCTCCAGAAGCACTCATTCATGCGCACGATCGCTTACAGACCGGACTGAACGGCTACACACACACACACACACACGCACGCACGCACGCACACACACGCATTTGTTGCTGCTTTTGCACATTTTAAAGTTAACACTTAATAAACAATGTAAATACAAACCAAACAGTCCGAGTTCTTACATCTCCAACGGTTAATCCATCAGTACAATGAAAGTCTGAAACTAGCGGCATCAATTCCCGTTTCGGTACAAACGTCCCATTCAAAAACCGAGCCGGGTTTCTTAACACGGAAAATTCAGCTTTTAATAATAAAATCTCGGCCGAACTGGGCTGGGTCACGTTTAACAACAACTGCAAAATTCAGCCAAATGTTCGGTGTGTGAAAGTAAAGAAAAATTGCACCACTGTGCCGTTTTATCGCAGTTCGAGCGCCGTTATTCACTTGATAAGAAATGAACTGAATTTGGTACATTTGGCGGAATAGAAGAATAACCCGAGGACGCCAAAAACAGAACGGAAACTTACTTTTTCAGAGGATCGATCACCGTCTTCTGGATCTGATTGACCTGAAAACAAAAAAAACACATTTCAGTTGAAGGGGGAAAATCTGAAGACCCGGTTTATTTGTCCCGTGCATAAACGTACACGGTACAAACGGCAGTCAGATGCTTTTATAAGAGTCGCAAAATGTACACGCCATAAAAATAGAGATAAAAAAAAGTAAACCGAAACGAATATACGCATGATAAACAGTATAAAGTGTATATATAGTGCTGGCGTGTTTCTAGTAGTCGTAACGTAACCGTCGTGATGACACGATCACTCGACTCGTGAATTCCATCAGCCAGCAGAGGTCGTGTTTCGCTCGGTTATGAGGAGTCGTCAGGCCCTCATCCCACCCTTCATTGTTACAGCCAGTTGTGGTTCAAGCGAGCGTCCAGCTGTGCCATCCGATCCTAAAAATAGCTTATTTAACCGAGATGGGGTAGAACCTCGGTAAAGTCTGTCCAAATAAGACAGCTGTTGAAAGAAACTCCGAAAACTTACTGCTCCAGATGCTCGGGGACCGGTTCGGGATGGCCGACGGTCACCGTGATCCGGGACATGTACATCGCAGGAGGTGTTTCGAGAGAGGAAACGGAGACCGGTGGAGTTGGAGTGCTTGAACACTTGATGTAGAACGCTGGTGGAAGGGGTGCAGCGAGTATTCCACGAGGTACGAACAAAAGCCTGAGGGTTTGTTGAAGCACTAGCATCAGTGTGAATCAGAGGGCAAAGTTCAGCCCGACTCGCTCTCACAGACAAGCAGGCCCGAAAAGAACCCACAAACACTGGGAAAAAAAAAATCAATATCTCCTTCCTCCCCCCCTCCTTCTCTTCCCCTCGCCATCATGGCCGCTAGTCATTACGCGCTAACCGCTCTGCTTTGCAGGCCTTTAAACAAGGACTTTAAATACACAACGCTGCCTTCATTACCATAGCGTGTCTCTCCTCCCTCGCCTTCCATCTGCCCGGGAGCCAAACGCAGTTTTCCACAAACGAGACGCGCAACAGGAAGGGATGTTTCGTCGTCTTTAACCACATTTGTTTACCAACTTAACTAGGAATCATTTTGAAAAGCAAAGGGACGTTTGCCGTCCGATTCGTGGAAGTCTGATTACCGGATCGGGCACCGCGAGGTGGTAATTCACACGGGTGCGAGCGAAAAAAGAAAAGAAGAAGAAGAAAAATAGAAATCAGCTGTGCTAACATCTCTTGTCGCCCACGGCTAGCGCGCCGCTCGTCTGCCAAGTGCCTATATAGTGGGATAGCGGGCCGTAAAGCTTAGCTGGAGAGTCGAGCGCCGCTGAGAGGGTTCGATTCAGTGAAACTGACAGGGAGGTCAGTGATGGAGAGCACATTTGCATCGCATCCGTTGTCGGAGATGGATCTGCTTCACGGCGAAACGCATTAAAATCTAGCCGTGCTTATAGGACGCCTGACGAAAGGTTGATGTATGCGTGCGGATTTCGGAGCGTTTCCATCGTCGAGGGAAGGGCAAAACAGGGGTATGGAAATGTAGTCCGAAATGAGCGATGAGCACCGTTTACGTAGACAGCGGAGATTTCGAGGCCGTTATGAGACGGACGCGGCGCTGGGGGAGGGGGGTTGTTGCGGGAGTCGAAGGCTTTCGGCAAACAAGTAGTTTATTTATTTATTGAGCTTTTTAAAAAGTAACGTTTAAGACAGGAGACGGTCCGTCATCGCATACGCCACATCAGCCATGGACGATTTTGGATCTTCGATTCGCCTTTCATGCGTGTTTTGGACTGTACGAAACTTTGGAATCCCGAAGCGCCTGGAATAAAACGTGGAAAACATGCAAACAACATGTTTAGGGATCTGAACCCGGAACCTTCTTGCTTGTGAGGCGACAGGGCTGATCCCTTAGACCAGGGGTCACCAACCTTTTTGAAGCTGAGAGCTACTTTTGGGGTACCAACTAATGCGGCGGGCGACCAGTTTGATAC
>JAOUQU010000027.1:419912-439099 GCA_028566735.1 Ammoglanis amapaensis
GCGTGGGTTTCCTCCGGGTACTCCGGTTTCCTCTCACAGTCCAAAAACATGCACTAGGTTGATCGGAAATGTGAAATCGTCCAGTAGTCTCACAAGTTAAAAAAAACCTCTGCTCCAAACATTAACGTCCTACCCCAGGAACTGGAAAAACGGACGATAAACAAATAGAGAGAGATGTTGGTCAATCGAGGGTGAATGCAGGCCACTGGAGATCCATTAAAGCAAACTTTACATCCTGTGTTAGGAGAGCGTGCTGTCATGCTGGTACAGGGAGGGACCGTCACGAACAGTTGCTGTTAATATATATTATAACGAATTTATTACCCTAATGGTGATTGTTGTGGCTGAAATATGTAAATATATTTGTAAAGGCAAAAAATTGTTACGACTAGTGTATTGTTAAACACGACTGTACATCCGAGCAGAAATGTCCTGTGTGAGTTGTGTGCTGCATCCCTCTAGTGTTCAGACTTTTAAGTTGTCCTGGAAAATCTGTGTGGTTTTAAAGGAAACTGTTCCTGTACTCCGTGCACGACACCACACTGATGCCGTGTTTGATGGCACTGGGTGTATTTGACATGAGATGGCCACCGTACGCTGCTGACATCACACTTGAGCTGCACCAGCACCGGCAAACTAATCAGCACTATGTCAAGGTTTCTTACGCCGGTCAGGTATAAAGCCATTACTCATAATTAATAAATCATACTTACAGGTCCAGGTAGTGTCACTCGTTCATCTTTCTGCTGTTCTTTCGTGTCTTCAAGGATCAGAAAATTCCGGGCTGTAGTGACGTCTACTGTCCGCTGGGAGAGTTTAAGCAGGCGCTGTCTGTGTACACGTTGTCCGAGGAGAACTACCAGGATCTTTGCAATCACACCACAGACACTGATCGTCCTACCTCACGACTTTGAAAAGCGCTTCTCTTGTGCACTAGCATGCAGCTTCTTTTTAATGAGGTTTACACACACTCAAGGTCGTCCTCGATTGTGCGATTTACAAGTTTGCTCTGCTGGTTAATGACACTTGCTGATTTAGACGTTTATGTTTAGGATAGAACAAATACGAAAAACATCATGTTGACGTGGTTTTACTTGAAATCATGTATCATGCATCATGGATTTATTTCATCACGTGCTTAATACTGGTGCACATCCAGGGTTTAGACAGGGGCATCACAATACCCAGGACAGGGCATTAATCTATTGTTGGGCTTTGGCTGTTCCTTTATATTCAGAAATTGTCGATCCTGCCAGTGTAGATGATCTGCTGGATTAAAGCCAGTAGATGGTGGACTAACTTCTGAGTGCCAGACTACAATCAAAACTAATATTGATGTAAAACAATGAGTCAATAGACATATTCAACGGCTGTTTTTTTTCCATGACAATCAAAACACCAACAAGAAAATTTAATGCGTAAAAAATGTAATGTAAGTTTTACAGTTGAAAACAGTATCTAGTGATTATCATTGATTAATATGTTTATGATCGAGATTAAGCTCCCTGCAGCACATTAAGGGGCCAAAAATGTTTGAACTTTCATTGTAATTTGGCCACTTCACAGTTAAGTTAATTGGTAAAGGTTCTAGTGTAACAATTCTGATCTAAGTTACTGGTACATTTGGTTTCTGGGCCAGACATTTTAACATAAGTGTAACATTTTTTTATAACTTTATTAAGATTAATGCCGTTTAAAAAAAAGTGTGCATAACATTTGCTGTTTAAAGCTTAGCTAATTTGCAAAATTATGGGCTAATTGCTGACATTATTTGCTTAAATAACGAGTATCATCATATTCTGCTGACGTTTTTGTTTACATGACTAATTACTTAAGACTGAATATTATGAATACAATACATAACTGTTATGTTGAACTTGAAATATACATTAAAAGATATCACAAACCCAGTGAACGTCTTGTCTCATTGTGTCGTGTGATACTAGTGGTGGGGGGATTTTTAATAATAATAATAATTTATTTATAATAACCAATTTATATATTTATTAATTTATTTATTATTAATTTAATACAGGGATAGTGTGGCCTAGTGGGTAGAGCGTGGGTAGAACCCAAAGGTTGGGGGTTCAAATCCAGGCTCTGCTACAAGGCAACTGTTGGGTCCTTGAGCGAGACCCTTAACCATGTCTGCTCCAGGGGCGCCGTACTGCAGCTGACCCTGCGCTCTGACCCCCGACTTCCAGACAAGTTGGGATATGCGAAGAGAAACATTTCGTTGTCCTGTACATCTGTATATGTGTAATGACAAATAAAATTTCAATTTGAATGTTTTTATTCTTGACCGTTCTTCCAGAAGTGCATTTGTGAGGCGAGTTACGAGAAGTCCTGGCTCTCGGTTTCTGTTCTAATTCATCCCAACGGTGTTTCAATCGGGGACGAGGTCGGGATTCAGAATTCAAGTTCATCCACATCAGACTCTGTACATCCATGTACATGTGGGTTCCGATCACAGTTCCTCCCCGGATGGAATTCACTGAGATCTTAAGAGCGACACACTTTCATAAATGTTTGTAAAAAACATTTATTTTACATACCTGTAACTATGGAATTGACTGGAACACCTAAGTCTGATACTTCTGGCAATATAATGTATGATGCAGCAGTATTCTAAATAAACTGGTTGGAATGGATCATAATTGAACAAGAGGATGGATTCTTGACTCTCTAGTTAGCAGATCGACTTTACTGTGTGCAAAGCAGAAATTTGTCCTGCAAGGAGAAACGAAACGACATCACAAAGCATCACAGACGCTCACGTTCACCCACATCTAAAGATTTTTAAAGCAAACCAATCCACCTACTTCAGTTTTAGGGACTCTACCAGCTGTTTCCCCGGCCGCCTTGTTTGCTTTTCCATTGTGTATCGTTAATTTGGGTTCGACGTCGTGATGCAGGTAGAGTGGGAGTTGCAGAGCAACACGTATCCTCAGCGACGGGGTTTCAATTACGCCTCCGGTCCAAACTTTTTACGTTCTCTCTCGCCTCTTCAGAGACTGTAGATCAACCGACTACCAACCAAACACCTAATTCGATGGCACGTGAACCTTTTCAATAAATTTAATTCAGCTTCCAGGTCACTTTGCTTTCTACAAAGTGAACACTTAACATTTCTGGTGTAAAAGAAGCGAAAGAAAAAAAAGTCTCGATTGTTTTAACTCCAAAATTGATTCGTGAGTGTTAAAATAAACATGCGTTCATGCCAGAGCATGTGATAGCTTTATTATGCTGGAGAAGATAGAGACAGTGGAATGCGGCCCCGAGGCTCCGGACCACGGTGCACGGCCCCGTCGGACCTGACGGGCGGCGAGTTTCGCCCGGGCGAATTTGCAACAATTCATTTGCAACGATTACAATCCGAAGCGCGAAGAAGCTTTATTTAGAAAAGCCAAAGAGTTACACGGGCTGAAGATGCTGAGGGTGCCGTTGCCATGACAACACCCAGTCAACAGTATTTGGCGAGCGAAGAGCACGCTCGCTCTAGCTTCTTTATTCTCTTGCGAGCCTTTTGCGCAGCGACTGGAGGTCTTATTTGCACCCCTGGACTTTAGAAGCCTGGCGCCGCAGCAGAGAAAGGGCACAGCCTGCAGGGTTCGAATGGCCCCCACCATGCTAAAGAATTGCAACACTGCAGGCCAGAATGATTTCGATTTAGAGATGTAGGCAAAAAGAATGCAGGTAATCAGTCAACAAAACCTGAAACGTGTGGAATTATCTCATTGATTGATAAAGTCAGGTGTCAAATCAGGGTGTATATATGGTATAAATGGCTCAAGACCCATAATCATCATGAAGGATTTTTCCCATAAGGCTGAATGGTCTGACGAGCTTTGCATGGTGCAGCAAATCAAGAAGTAACATCAGACTGCAACGTGGACGATTTCTCTTTTAAACGTTTGAACATTTCACTACAAATCCTGCAGGACTAACAGCACAACAGCCCTCGTTAGCTCCTACTATCACACGCATCGGTCTCTCTCCATAACCTGAATACCAGCATAACAATGTTAATTATAGCTTTTCATTTAATAACGTGCTCATAATGGGCACCTGAAAGCACCTGATCTATTTTTAGTTATTTGTACTTTCGCAAATAAGGTAGACATATCTGACAAACATAATGAAACACAATTATTGAAACAATGTGATTAGTACATGTAGACTCCACAGACAAACACGCCATTGTCAGTAACACCAGACTGGTCTAAGTAGACTTGTTTACAAAAAAGCTGAGCACTACGGTTCTTTGTATTTCTGGGTTTGTCTGTCAGAAGGTCAGAAAGAATGAAAACTGACTATTTACTAGAAATCGTTGGCCACCAAGACGAAGAAAAAAACAATAACAATAAGTTTTTTATAAAAAAAACCCCCAATAAATGATCAATACCTTTGACTACCACTTTGTTTCATACACATATGCAACACCCACATTTATTCCTGCAGCCCAAATCATTTTAAAAAGTCATTTCTAGTTCCTTTCTTTCAGATCTGAAATGAGTTGTGGGTGAAAACATTATCAACCCCTAGGGGTTAAAATAAAACCCCGGTACGACAACACTTTGCCAACCCCCTTAATTTAAAATAAAAATAAATGAGAACAAAAAACAAATAAAATATGTCGAAATTCTATTGTTCACTCCCGAACATTTACTTTCACTTTTTTTGTGTGTTGAGTTGTCAATAAAGTTGATGTGAATGCCAGCGAGAATGGATAATATATTGTCCGGTCTACCAATTTCTTCACACCCCGAGAAACACCCATATGCGCCCCTCCCCAGACAATTCTGATCCTCCAGGTGTAAATGTCATGGAAATAGGTGTGACTCTTTTTTTTCTGGGACATTTTGGGATGGGTACGGGCTCCCACTTGCTTTACCCACCCAACTTCTAATGGGACTATCAGAAGAGATGATTACTTAGGCAAAAAAAAAGAATTTCAAGACTCGATAACGAATATTTTTTGTAGTTCTAAGAGTTTCTTTAGATGAGAAATGTCTCGTACTTATTGGTGTTGGTGTTTGTATTGATCGTACTGGTGTGTGTTGTATCGTTTTGCACTTGCAGCTGAAAGAAGAACAAAACCCCTCTTGAGCTTGTGAGGTAACTACAGTCGTGTAGATTTAAGGATGATCAAACATGACATGGTTGAATTTTCTACATGGTCGTCGTTGGCCGTGATTGACTTTAAAGGTCAAAGAAATGGGCTACAAATCAGAAAGTCTCACCACCAACACAGTTGTCACTGTTGGGCCCCTGAGTGATGCTCTTATTGCACAAAATGGTGTTGCATTGTAATTGTGAGCCGCTTTGGAGAAAGGCAGCTGCTAACTGCTGAATATGTGATGCTCCTTTTGCACCCAATGGCATCAGTACAGCATGCTTATGGTTCAGTGTGTATTCGCTGATCCGCCACTGCTTTTACATCATCATCATCATATGAACATCTTCCTCTAAAGTTTCTATAAGCTCAGACGGGTCATGATGTTATTTCTGATTGGTGTATGAGCTACTGGATTGTACAGAGAACTGTCCATACATTTGAATAGTTTGTAAAAGATGAAAAAAAAAACAGTCAATAAGTTACAGAACACAAAATAACAACATAAATAAGATGCTCAACATTGGAGCGACTTTTCACAGTTTATTCACTCCTCTGCTAAGTCGCACGCTTTTTAAAACGCTCCACATTACACAACACAAAACAACAAACTGGCCTGGGAAACACACACCCACATACACAAACACAGTGCGCAGTTTCAAATAAAAAAAAAAGAATCTGTCTTGGTTTCTCTCCATACCCTTTTAAACCTCATAAAGAGTTTGACCACAGGGAATTCATGTTCTACATAACACCATAACACTTTATTGAGCCAGTGTCGACACCGAGAGCTTTTAGAAGTGCTCACGACGTCGAGATGCTAGCAGAGGAGCACCTACTCACGTGGGCCTTAACACAGTGTTGTGTAACAGATCATCAGAACCCCCTCACTCTCTTTCTCTCTCTGCATTGGCTAATAAAGCATCATTTTGTGTGCGTTCGCTGCGGGATCCTGTGCCAGACCTGAACAGGTGGGCGCGTTCATTTGAGGGAGGGTATGAGGGATGCCGTCGATGCCCACCCACCTCCGGGCCTCGTTCTCCCTTCAATTTTTGTGTGGGAGAAAGAAAGAGCGTCCCTCTTTCAGCCTGATTTACTCATTCATGCTTCCCTCCATTAACTTTTATCTTTTTTTGTTCTGGCCTCCCTCGTGTTGTTCTTTCTCTTCCAGCCCTTTCCACGGATTTCTGCCTAGCAATTCTATTTCCTTATAGGTATTAAACCATTAAAACTGACCTCCAGATTTACTTATGATGTATCGTTATTAATCGATTTTAGTTTGGTTTGCTATCTGAGAAGTTTTGGACCTGCAAACAATCTACGACTGAAACTATGTGATGAGGACACCTGAGCAAGAGCTGGTTAACTAAAGGTTACAGGTACAAGTTGTATTACTGCTTGGGTGACACTTGAAAGCAATGCATCGATGCTTAATTACTTAGACCAGGCACATCCGAAGTCCGGCCCAGGGGCCAATTGTGGCCCGCGTATGTATGTATCGATCTATCTTGTCAAATTGGGTATAACGTGTCTTATGTGTGTAATTCAAGATGTAAAGATAACACCTGTGTTTACCACAAGATTTAGTTGGATGAAAATTCCTGGCAGGCAGGTAACATTTTGATGGCGATACGGTTAGACTCTCCACGTTTAAGCCTCTCAGGCTGTGGGCAGTTTGACACTTTAGCAATTCCAACATCTCGACCTTTCCTCGGTTTCTCTTTTAGGTGAGGCTGGTGTGTCTTCTCCTTTCATCTCCAGCAGAGGGAACAAAGGGGTACCACTTCATCGACAGCACAACAGAAGGCCAGAGACTGAATGTGTCAGAGAAAGAGAGAACGAGCGAGAGTGGTGGAGAGGGAGAACGTTGGGAGGCCGAGAGGGAAGGAGGGAGGTATGGAAAGAAAAAGGATGACAGATGGTGTTCACAGCTCTATTTCTGAGGCTGGACCTCGACCATGAGCCCCTCTCTTCCCTCCCCTCGTCTCCTCCTTGTATCATACACTTGCTCGCTCCCTCCATCCAGATCCTTCCTCCTCCTAGACGAAGCAGCTAACATCCCTTATTTATGACCTTTTCCCTTAAAGTGCTGCTCTTTCCAACACACTCTAGGTCGCTTCATCACCGCGACGTTTGCACTATGAACATTTCATAACTAAAGTGATTAATTACATAACACAGAGCAGATGCCAGTTTGAGTACCATCATTGGCAAGTGTATAATTCTTATCTTAATGGTACTAGAAGCAACACGGCACCGAGGCAACTCGCCATCTTTCATTTCTTCTGTTCTCTGCAATGAGTTTGTTACAGGATTAGCTCACTGCATTTTCTAATTCTCTAGCGAACGGAGTGAAGTATCTCAACTGAATCGAGCGAAGCTGTAATATGACAAAAAAAGGCCAATAATTCGTCTGTAGGAAGTCGATGAGTTGAGCTAAAACACAGTTCGCCAGCACAAACAGTCCAGCTTATGAAGTTTCTGCAAGACCACTTAATGTCTTAGTTCCCCACATGCCATCCTGGCTGAGTTGCATTATTAACTACCGGGCTACTTTATTACTGACGCCACTGCCTACAGAAATGAGTATCAATACACACACGGGAAATATTCCGTCAGATCTAAGTGGCGTAGAGCTTATCTGGGACGAGAATCTGCTCCACGAGCGTTTATACCAGGGACTCATAGAAGCGGTGGAGGACGTGTCTGTGCTCAACTTCAATAAGTGCTAATTAAGCCCTTGTGTAGCCTTCGCTATAGGCCTTGATGGTTGTCTTTACTTGCTTACACAAACATAAACAAGACAACTCCTGAAGTGACGTCGATGCCAAATCACGAATATGTTGGATAAGTCATCTCAGACCCATCTGACACCGATACTGAGGTGTGATTTACTCCTAATATCTGCAATTATTTTAACATCTTACGGATGTTGTTATTGGTTTGGCCACAGATATTTAACAGTTTCTGTCAGGATTATCTGACTGGATCCATTCATTAATTATTTATTTGATTTAGTGTCTTTTTTAAGCTCTCTGCCAAAGAAATAAACACATTTTTCTGTGCATGAGTTTAAGCCAGATTTTAAAAATCGAGTTTGATTGTTTATTTGGATTTTAAATAAAAACTGTTCGGCTGTTAATTCTGTAGCGTACGAATAAACAACAACAAAAAACAGTTGCTTTTCTTTCTGTGTTAACTCTAAATCTCATTATTTAAAAAACAATATTCTGCTCGGCATGTTCGAATTTAAGCATTTGCATTAGTTCCAATCACCCGACGAAATGAAAACGTTCAACATCTTTAATTTAACAATAAAAGATGGATAGATTTGAACTTAATGCGATAGTTAAATAGCAATCGTGTTTAGTTTTGACCCACCAGCCTTTACCGAGATTAACTATAAGGAATTATTTATTCGGTGGTTGGCGTAGTGTTATGGCCGCAGTTTCATATTTATCGACTCAACTCTGAAGTTTGATCTTAATCACGCGGAAGACTGTTTCTAACGTCTTCTTGACTTGGACTCCCGAGCAGCTACATGGTTTTTATCACTCCATCAGTCGCCCATGAAGCTGCAAAGCTGAGGGAAACCCCTGGACCGAGTTCCCTAGGTAACCCTAAAGAGAGAGTGGGCTGGAGAAAGGGTCTGACTGCCTGCCTGACTCATTTGGAGGGAATCCTGAAATACGATGACTGCCCACCTCGTCAAAACACACACACACACACACACACACACTGAACAAGCTTTACGAGGGCTTATCTAAGCAAAGCAGTGGGCTGACACGACCTTTGATCTCACAGGTAGTCTGGCTGTGTGTGTTTATCCGTGTGTAACTGTGTTTAAGCGCATCTCTGTGTGTCTTAATTGTGTAGTAAAATGTGTGTACGTGTGTGAAGGTCTGAGTCATACCTGCACAGCTGATGACAGAGATTCAGTGAAGCCGAGAGCAGAGGAGTGCTACCGATAAACTTTGGCTGACTAACCGGCGACATGAGATACAGATGGCTTGTTGTGTGATGATTTAACTAGTTTATGAGACATTAACAAATGGCTGCATTCAATGGTACAATGAACTAATTGCCGAAAATGAATGGAGTGCTTGGCCAGATCATAAAGTACTGGGTCAAATCGTTTTCTCACCGCCTGTGGTCACTCTTTACCGTGAGTGTGTTTGGGGGTGTGTGTGTGTGTTTTGGGTCAGGGCTTGGTCAACTGTCATGATTTTATAAGTGAACGTTCTTAGATCATCTGAGAATTTTGAAGTCAGTCAGATACTTCATGTTTCTTATTTACAGTTAAACCTCAAACCTGCGCCCCAATAAATTATCGTATGTGTCCTATAAAGGGATCAGTGATGCGCAGCAATTGAAGAACTTTCCTCGAGGGCCCAATAGACCACCAGAGGTGAGAACCAGTATCCAACCCAGTATCTTACCTTTCATCTCAATACAGGGGTCGCCCGAAAGGACCTCATGAGTTGCCCGCGGGCTTGTTCTAATAATAGCTGCATATTGATATTTATTTGTTTCCTACCTTGTTAAATGATTGTTAAAAAATGATTGTGAGAAATCACTTTACATGATCAGCATCTTCACATAGATGAATATCATTCATTATTAATAGTAACATGTCATTAAAGGTTATAGATTTCAAAAGTGTGTATCGAACTGGTCGCCCTTCACATTAGGTACCCAAAAAGTAGCTCTCAGTTTCAAAAAGGTTGCTGACCCCTGCAGTAGTAAGTGCATAGGGGGTGGGGGGGGAATCAATAATGGAAACAGCTAATAAGAAACATTCATTCATTAATTAATAAGAAGTGTCACGCTGGACTGAATGGCACGATTAACTGATGTATAGGCTGGCACAGTTAATTATAGTGGTTACAATAATTATAATGACTTGTAATTGAAAGTGGCTCATTGTCTAAGTGGGTATCATCTTCATCTCCCAGCAAAACGGTCCTGAGTTTGATCCACAGGTGAGATGCAGGTCAAATTGTCTATGACGGTTTGGATATGGATCATATGGATCACTGGTATCGTTAAGAATGTAAATAATGAATGTAATGTAAATAATTGCATTTTTAGTAGCGGTCTCAGACTTTGACCCGACTTTAATCTCCGGTTGTAAATCAGTGTTTGTGCAGCAGAGACATTAAAATATTACTGGCACACATTATTTTTTTTTACGCAGCTATTATATCCGAGTCGAGCGTCAGAAACGGTCAGACTTTCATGAGGCGTTCTGGACTGAATGGCAGTTGGAACAGGAAACGTTACACTTTTGTCGGCACTATAATCCACCGTGTGAGTTTTACTGACTGAAGAGCCACTACTCACCGCGTAGTCGGAGTCGCTGTTTAATTCTTCAATTATAATTGAGATGGAAGCGGCTCAGAGGTTATGGAAACTGTTGGGGAATCGGGGCCCACTTCACAGAAAGGTTAATGAACCCCACGGCCCTCTGGGAGATGGAGTATGCTATTAATTTGACGAACGTGGGAAATGAATGCTTTTATGCTTTTATTGACGGTGACCATGGAGCGGCCTTTGCAGGAATGAAAGGTTTTTAGTCTTGCAGGCTCTCGGCTCTCGGCGGCAAAACAATGACGCCGGATGCATTTGTTGGAAGAAAACTAAGTACATAATTGTTTCAATGGTAATTATAGGGCAAAATGTTTCTTCATTAATTCCCTTTTTTTCACAGAATTCGCTCTATGAAAACATGTCCAAAGGTACGAGTAGCACCGGCGCGGTGGTTCATTCCCATGTTTTATTCAGTGAATCGACCGTTTTTGCTTCGATTTTTGTATGATGTCGCTGGTAATGTCACAGACGTAACAAAATTATTCTGCATACGGGGATAGAAGCGTCACAAAGATTGCGGTGACAATAATAGCTTTAGCAAAACTGATTTGTTCAGCTTTTTAACGACGCCACTTTTAAGTGACATTTTGTATCGTCGATTTGCCTTACATGCATGTTTTTGTCTACCGTGGGAAAACAACGGAGCAGGAAAACTTATGGATTGAACTCTGGACCGTCTTGCTGCGAGGTGACACATATAAAGATGTACAATACAATGACATTTTTTACATATCCTAGCCTATATTGATGACCGGGCACTATTACAAGGTCAGTACATTGTACGGCGCCCCCTGGAGAAGACCGGGTTAAAAGTCTCGCTAAAGGACTCAACAATGGCTGTACAACAAAGCCTGGATTTGGACCCCGCCATCTTACTTTCGAAAGCTCAACAGTTTACCAACTAGGATCCACTTTCCTCAATGTGATGTACACAAAGTGTACACAGCTTTGGGCTACCAATCAGAACATAAATCCAGACTCGTATCTCGTAACCCTGTTTGCTCCAGGGCTGCCAGTACGATGTACTGCACTCTGACCTCATCTTCCAACAAGCTGGGGTATGTGAAGAAAGAATTCTGTCGTACTACACATCTGTATACGTGTTATGACATATGAAGGCTTTCTATTCTTAATTGACGCTGTAACTCCCGGACAATTAATCGGGATGAGAATCATTACGTACGCGATTGGGTACCATGCTGGTCAACATCCTATATCGAAGTCTCCTATTGTTCTATTGTGATGCTCAGATTTATTGTCTTTATACACTTAAAACACTGATGGTTGTGATGGTTATTAGCATCATCGCTATGGTAACTATCTCACCATGACAACTGTTACCCACTGGAATGCATTGTTATCGACATCTTCACAGGTGCCAGTCTACCCCTCCTTGCTTCCCCACGCCCCTCTTAACCTCTGACTTGTGTGCATTCTTACCTGAGAATAACGAGCACAGTTCTTACAAATGAGTACCATCCTCCATGCCGAGCCCTGCCAGCTACATTCTTCTGCTGCTAAGAAAGGCATGCATGTGTGTGCGTGTACATGTGTGTGTGTGTACATGTGTGTGTTGTAAAGGGGGGGGGGGTAAAGAAAAGAAAAGTGATTTAATCCCCCCCACAGGAGCTCCCCTCTGAACCTCGTATCGTGAAGTCGCAGGCAAAAGCGCTCGCCGCAGGCAACCCCACACACAAAGCGCTGTCTTTTTAATTTCATCAGCTGTGAGAAATCTATACAGCAGCATCTCCGACACGGCAGCGCCGAGGCGAGAGGGGAGACTGAAATAAACCCGAGCTATGAGAAGACGGAGAGAAGAAAAAAAAAGAAGTCATCTTGCCGCTCTTACACGGCTGATAGCAGAGATCACATTGCGACGCTTGTGCTAAATATGTTTAACCGTGATCAGACTAGCTTAACTGTTCTCGTCTGCTTTATTACTAGCTTGCGTGCGCTAACTCTTCTTAGACCTGAATTCATATCTTGATAATTTGTCGGTCTGATTTACCAGGCAGGTCCTGAGTTCGTTGCGACCTCCAGCATTTGTAGACGTCTCTACACAATCAAAATCACGTCGTGTAGCTTGTTCGTTTTTAAATAAAAAAGACTGACCAACGAGTACTATAAAACTGTTTATGAACTCATGACTCGACAGTAAAATCACGTCAGCTTTATGCGTAGCTTAGCTTGATGCTTTGTGAGCCAATGGCAAATAAAAGTGCAGGTGATCCGGCCCAACCATTCCAGGATTATTAGTTTTAATGACTTCAAGAGTTCTCGCCTCCACAAGTTTTACTGAGTTCGAAACCAAAAGACTCGGAGAATCTTTGACCGACCGGCCACATTAGAGAAGATCTGAGGATTTGTGGATTCTAAAGATGGTATTTGTTTTCATTTCCAGTTGCCGCCTCAACCACCGGAGTAAATCGACGACCGTTTGAAGTCGCCCACCTCTGTGGCGAGCGCATGGGCTGCTGAACCGGACCGCCTGAAGCGAGTCTGGTGTTAAACTCAGCCAATTACTGTTAGAAAGTCAATATGCTGCACTGAGCCGGGCTCGTCGTATTTGGGTTAAAAGTGTCCCGTATTAAGCGTTCATCTTCACCGCGGCATCTGTGCTCATCTGAGTCAAGCTTTGATCCAGACGATGTGGCGCGTGTGAAGCAGGTCTGGTGATAAGTCCAAGGGTGGTGACTAAGCCTTGAACAGACCGGCTGTGGATGCGTATGCTAGTAGTGGCTGATTTCTACGGTGCGAGCGGGTTGCGAGTTCGCCGTGAGTTCTGCTACTCCTCTGACTCACAGGAGCACGTGACGTAAAAACCCACTTAGCACCGTAGAACCGACGCAGATGTGAAATCTACATTTGAATATTGGAGGGAGGAGAGAGATCTTGATCAGATCGTAATTAGGCCATTGAGTACTACAATACTGTTGGACCACCTTTTGGTACTGAAGCAGCTCTTCAATTGCTGCTGTCGGCTAGCGGTTCGAGTACAGGACTAGTAATCCAAAAGACGCCGGTCCAACCTCGCTACTGTTCCACTACTGTTCCTTCAGAAAGCTTTCAAAGAATAAAAGTTACAAAAATAAAAGACAAGCTTTCTGTGTGGTGCCTCTGAATTAATGGTATCCTAAATTCCTACGGCAACTGGAACACATTTTGAACATGTTTACCATGACATCACTACAAAGAGTTGCCAGGTTCGGTGTTTATATTATTATAGATTATTTTTTTAACCAATGTGCTTTTTATATACAGCAGTGAAACACACATTACACATGCTAAGAGGCAGCACTAAGAACACATGCCCGGCATGGTTATGAGCACTTAGATCTCTTGCTCACTTAAGGGCATTTTTCTAACCACCAGGCCATGTCTGACCCCTAAACTGGGCCTGATTTCATATGATTTTACATACTTTGTACCTACTTAAATGTTTTTCCCCCATAAAGATGAATTGTGATGACCCCCCGTACCCATAATAATGAGTTTTAATGTAATTATTGCCTATTTCATACAGTATTCTGAATGTTTGCTTTAGATGTAGTTAAATGACGGTGGTTGTACAATTTGTTCGCCCCGTTATCGCCCTCAATTGTTCAGTATGACTAGAGTTCCTAAGCGCCCCCTCAGCGGACGGTATTCCTCGACGGTCCTCGCGTTCCTCTCTTCTGTGCACTCGCACCATCCTTCCCTCCCTCCTCCGAAGTCAGCAGTCTGTTCATCTGTGCCAGGAATGACCAGCTTATGCAAGAGAAGGTAGGCAGCGTCAACCCACACCGGGCTCCTACTGACAATCTCTCGGCTTTGCTCTCTCTTTTCGGTCTCAATTATTCCTAATTTTTTGAGACGGACCTCGGCCAGTCGCAGGTTCTCGGACCGAAGTCACGATGAGAGTATCATGTCGTGATCTTGCCCCCATCTTAAACTAATCCAACATGTGTTAGCAAAAGGATACCAGAATAGACGCTTGGAAGAGAGCATCGTGTAGTCACGGGTCCTGAAGCTGTGATTATAAAGAATAATGTTCGGTGAGGGCACCAGGATAGAGCTTTTGCTTATCAGACATGGAACAACCTCAGTTGGTAGAGCTGCTTGGTTTACTGGATTGTCCTGATAAACAAAGCGATGCAAAAGCTTCGTGAAATAGAAATTACATTACGAAGATCACCTACTATTGCTTTACTATTACAGTTTGAAGATTGGAGCAAGAAGATATTGGGTTCATTTGTCTGGCAGGTCTTTCAGGTTCTCTTTGTGTCTGTGTGTGTTTCCTTCCATGGTCCAAAAAACGTTCACCTAGGTTAAGTCGAAACACCTACAGGTATCAAGTTGTTTTAGAATGTACAGACCAGTGCTTTGTAGTGCCGGTTCCAACACCAACATTTTTACCTAGAGAGGGAAAGTCAAATCATGAATGGTGATGACCGTTGAAAATCCAAACACGGCAACTTGGCTACATGTATACTGTTAAAGATCTCATTTTTAAACTTGGTTTAAAAAGGTGTAAAACTGCAAACTCATCCATAACTTGTAGGCCTAACGTCATCTTTAAAAATGTTTAAATGTGGGTGAGTGGAATGCTTTGTGATTACCTTGCTCTTTGACCTCACTGTGGTGACTGTGGAGCTGATCTTGCTGTGATGGCACAGGGTTGGCAAGCTATGTGAGGCTAGAGGATGCCATGCGTGGATGGAAGATGGAGAGGAGGCTTGTTGTTATATAACGGAGAACAAGACACACGGTAACTGAACCAGTGGAGACGAGCAACATGTGGAAGCCATCACTAGAGCACAGACTTCCTACAGGCATCTCGCAACCACGGGACGTCCTCTTAGACGAAACCGCTACGTCCACGAACACACACGGGTACTTGAAAAGCCTTTTACGGCTTGACTGACGGTGCCAGTCTTGGATGGATTTGGCATCCGCCACACAAAAAAAACGTCCTGCTGCAAAAGCTGAGAGACGTCGAGGGCGTTTGGGACAACATGCAGGGTGGAGTTATCATAACAGTTAGAAAAATCTAACTAATAATTATACAAATAATAGTGATTAATGCTGTAATTGCCAAATGACATGGTGACACATCTGGCAGAGTGGGTGAGCACAGCAGCATGGGTTTTAAAGAGCAAGGTTCGATATCTAAAGCAGCCTCCGGTTGCTCAGTATGAAAGGTTGTGCATGCTTTCTAGCAGGCGTTGGGCCCTCAGAAACCCCGAATACACCAGATGAGCTACTACAAAGAAATCTTATATGAATATATATTTATAAATATTTCACAAATGCGTCTCACATTCGTGAAACGTCAGGATGGAACGTTTGGATGAGCCCATCCTGCCCTGCACCCACATAACTACACGGACTGTGCTATGTCTTCTCACCTACATGTTTACACGCTTAACATATACAAGCAGATAGATTTGGAAAATACAAACAACACGACGCTCGCTTGAGTCGAAACCCTTTCCTGTACGAGCACACTTGACCCTGGAGAGTGTGTGTATGTGTCCGTGTGGGTGTGCACATGGAAGGTGTGGCAGGTCGATGAACTGTACACGGCAGCACCTCCGAGTGCAGCAAACGCCCCCCCCTCCTTTCCCCTCGGCAAGACAGCAAAGCATCTCCAGATGGCCTTGTTAAAGACCTATTGTTATATACGCTGACCTTCAATGCCGACTGCACGCACCGACAATGTGTGAGAGTGAGTGTGCGTTTCTTGCAATGCTACACTTGGGTTCTCCTGCGGGTTCGATTCATTCATAGTTTAAGGAGTGTCTCGAAGCTCTCGCGGACGGGATCCATCAAATTCAACAATATCCATCGACCTTTCATTCATGTTGACGCGTTCATTCATTCAAGAGCATGAACGAGACCTTTCTGATACTACAGAACTCAAAAGAAGTTACCGTATCGGCCCGAGTATAAGCGGCACTTTTTTCCAAAATTTCGAACATAAAAAACTGCACATTTATAACACAACATGTTCTGGAAGCGACGCCTTGTACCATCTAGTGATGATCGCCGTGAGCTTTGAGCCCAGTATCCACCACACCAGTCCAAAGAGAATAAAATACTAGATCAAGTTTTATTCTCTCAATTTTTATATTTTTTTCTGAATCCCTCTCAAAATTAAGGGTGCGGCTTAGATTCGGGTGCGGCTTATACTCGGGCCAATACAGTACATCATTTTATTGCAAAGCTATTCATCCAATCATGATTCAAAAAATATGATGTTTTATGTTTCAATACTACACAAACAGTCCATATTTATTGAATGTATACAATTAAAAAGGTTACTCTGTGTAATTGTTGTAGAGGGCAAAAAAATTAAGGGACATTTTCACTATTTCTGTAAAATAACCGAAATATTTTCCATACACATCTTTATCGTGTTGTTTGTAGCACATTTGTGTCACAAGAGGTCAAGTAAAAAGTATAAAAGCTTTTTGTTATCCCAACGTTGTTGTTGTGTTAGATTTTCAGCACCAGTGTCTGATTTTTTCTTTCTTGTGTGCAGCTTTGGTTTATTCCAGCTTTTGGAGCCCATCCGCAGCTTCAGACTGGAGTCGGAAAACAGTTCTTTGGATTCTCTGTGTGGTTTGTGCTGGTGAACCTCGGCCTGCCACTTAATGTCTTCTATAGAATGCACTCGACAGGGGCTCTGATGGAACTGCTCACCTTAATATAAAACACTAATCATGTTACTTGTTTGTACACAAAAATGTAAACATAAGAGTTTTGGTAAAATGCATTTTGCCCATTGCCCATTTTTTTATTTATCAGGCGGCACGGTAATTTAGTGATTAGCACTGTCGCACCACAGCAAGAAGTCCTGGGTTCTGTTCTCGGATTGGAGGGCTCTCTGTGTGGAGTTTCTCCTCATGTTCTCCTCATGACCGTGTGGGTTTCCTCCGGGTACTACGGTTACCTCACATGGTCTAAATACATGCAGGTAAGGCACGTAAAACGTGACGTTAAAATGATCAATAAATGAATTAATTGCGGTTCTAAGTGCGCCCTCTGCTGGCTGATTAAGGCGCTTATATTAATACCAATTACGTACATTCAAGCTGTTGATCCGTTCCAAAGATTCTACACGAACCAGCACATTTTGTCCAGCAGAGGGAACCATGTAACTTCATTTCGTTAGTTAGGCACTAGAACAAGAAGGAGTGTGTTATCGCAAAGTAACGACTTCCTATTGCTTTTACACAACAGTTTCTACAATAAAAATAAAATAAATAATTTAAAGAAATGTTGAAATTCGTACTAAAAATGTTTTAAAACTGACGCTGCTCAGAAAGTAGTTCCAAGCTAATGAACTGCAGTTCACAAGTCTGCCTTCAGGCGGCCCCAAACACCATGAACATTAGCTTGCAGCGTGAATCGGTCAAATGAATGTTTTCTATTTTCTTTTTATTCTTGATGCTTCATGTTTGTTCATGTTTTCATCTGTTTAATCCACTCGTGGACATTGCCTGTAAGTTTATAGCTGCGTCCCAAACCGCACACTTAGTGTGTAGGGCACTACACTGTGGGCAAGTGACAAACTAACATTTGATCGAGGTTCTCTCGGCTGCCAAAATGTCCACCGGCTGTTGTTTACAAAATGCATTTTATACTTTTATTTACTTATGTTTACCGTTCTCTTACCCTTCAGACCCTTCTCTTTCTCATTCGGCAATGGCAATTACCCGGTCAAAAGTCTTCAGTGCTCAGTCCGGGGACATTCAGTACAATGATTTTAATTGGGTTCCTCGGACGCACTGAAATGTAGTGCTCGAAGTGTACAAGTGTGCGATTTGAGACACACCATATGTTTATTTTTATTATTTATAAGTTACGTTATACTCAAATCCAGTGTAGCATCAAATCCAGCGTAGCGTCTACAGTAGTTAAGTGCTTATAAGACAGTTCATAGCAGTCTTTTGTGTGTCTTGCCCACCCAATCATAGTTTTACAATCATTAGACATGTTCATATTGAATATTTAATCCTCCCACATTGCTCACCCAGTATTGTAGGCTAAAACCGGCCCTGGTTCAGAGTCTTCAATTAATCTGACTGCAAGTTTTTGTCTATAGGAGGAAACCTATGCAGACAGTGGTACCCACTTTGTCACTGTGCCATCCTGTCATTCTATTGTTGTTAATATAATAACACACTTTACACTAAGGCAACCTTTTGTGATTCATGGCCTGCCAGGGACATTTCACTTTCTGTTTAAAACTAAATACAACACGATTATCAATTTGGCCGGTCAAGCTGATTGCAAAATTGCACAACACAAACTCAAACCAACACTTAACAACATTTTATTCTGATTCACCTGATGAAATGGTTGATTGATGGTTAATCTCTTAGTTAATCTCTGCCCGCCATGTGACTGTACTACGTCAAACCAAACAAAGAGTCCGACCTAAATATAGTTTCATTTTGCAAATAAATTAAATGAATGCCAGTCACATCATAAATGACATTTTCTGTGAAATAACATTTTACATGAATCTGACTGACACCATTTAGTGCAAATCCAATCGGCAAATTGCTTGGTTCTCTTTGGATGCTTGTCCTTTGCCCTTTAATGCTAAATATCTCTCTCTATCTATATCTATTTTTTTTATCGTCCGTTTTCCCAGTTCCTGGGGTAGGACATTAATGTTTGGAGCAGAGTTTTCCGTCCGGATGCCCTTCCT
>JAOUQU010000027.1:504561-518257 GCA_028566735.1 Ammoglanis amapaensis
TTATGAGCTGTTTTTAGAACAGGCCCGCGGGCGACTCATGAGGTCCTCGCGGGCGACCTGGTGCCCGCGGGCACCACATTGGTGACCCCTGGTTTAGAGTTTCATAGACCCCACTGGAACTCATTGGCTCTTCTATTATGCATTAAACCAAAATCTTGACCATTTGCGAACAACTAACTATGCTTGACTTAAAACCGAGAGAAAGGCAGCTTCTAAATCGGCGTAACATTTATAACCATATTAAGACAAACTCACACACAAGAAAAACAGCCGCCAAATTTAATGACTGCTAGAAGCTTGTGAGAAACTGCTGTCTTCAATATATTTGAAACAACAAAATAAAATGTTATAAACCTTTGGATGAATCAAGCCTGGACGTCCAAAATAGAGACACTTACATCCTGACAAAGCTAACATCACCCATCTGTCCACAGTTACAACACATCACTCAACTGTCATCCATCTATAAACACACTCTTGTCCTCTGGCCAAACATGCTTAAACTGAGCAGAATGCTGCCAAGACGACATTGTTAACGACTTCAATGTCGAAAATCTATTTCCTTTTGCCTGACCTTTTTTCCAGCTTTATTGGGAGTGGACTGAGGTCCTGTTATACTTGTAAGAAGAGTGCATTTGCACAAACTACAACCTGAAAAAACTCACAAAACACTAAATACATTTGTAACATAGCGTTTGCAGTACAAGTTAAGTAAAAACTAAACATTACGTCATCGCATTTTAACAGAAAGGGGTGTTTCTCTCCTATCAAATAACAAAATCATGCACGATTCAGCAAAGTATGTTTTTTTTTCTATATTGGCATATATGAATTGGCTGCGTCCAAAAAGTACAAACATGTCAGTCAGTGCAAGTGAGATTACCCCACACACAAAAGAACAGCAGTTAAAAAAGTTTAAAAAACTTACTGATTAAACCTTGATGCCAAAGACCAAAGACTTACATGCACCGCCACGAAACTATTCATACATTCATATGTACAAAAACTGTAGCACCTCGGGCACACAATGATCATTATGCAACCCAGTCATTTGAAATAAAGTACACAAAGACAAAGTTATTCGACAACTTTGATGTAATTTAAGTGACCAACAGCCAGTGAAGTTCTGCAAATTTGCAAATTCATAGTTGTACAAAGAGTACATTTGATTACACTGTTTGAACCAATGACCTAAAGTTACACCGTGTGTGTGTGTGTGTGTGTGTGTGTGTGTGTGTGTGTGTGTGTAGGAAAATAACTACAGGCTATGTACTCAAGGAATGAATATATTTTGTCACTCAACCTTTCACTTTGCTGTCTGCTTGTGTACTTTATCTATTTCAACCGCCTCAACCAGTCTGATGTCAATCTGGAAGTCTCTTACCGAGTCAAGGCACTCGAGTCAGAGATACGCCATTTTGTCATGCGGTCTATATGAGCATAAAATGCGACATAATTTACAAACATAAAACTGGAGCAAACACAAGCAGTCGCTGAAACAGAACTGTTATAAGTATAACAGTATTATATAAGTATTAAAATGTAGAAAACGTCTTGTTAGGACTCCATGACCAGCGAGGGTTGAAATGTTGTTACACACTTCCCTCTGCTGGATGAAGGCTAACAACATCCCAATGACAGTATCATAAACGTTCATAGTTCAACTATTAATGCTCACAGTTCAACTATAAAGGTTGATAGTTCTACTATAAGTGCTCACAGTTCTAATATAAGTTATAAAAGTTCACAAAAACTCCAAAACACCTGTAAATCAGACGTATGTAAAATAGAAAAATTAGCAGCCAAATGAAAGTAGCTCCTGTAGCTATGAAAAAACGTTTTATAAACTAGTCCTGTGATCTTTTCTTGTAGAATTGTGAGCATTTATAGTACATCAATTAACTTTTGAATTATAAATGTAAGCATTTATGGTAGAACTATGAATATTTATATTATAACTGTGAGCACTTATAGTACAACTATCAACCTTTATAGTTGAACTATGAACGTTAATGATGGAATCGAGCATTTATAGAACTACGAACTTTTAGGGTTGAACTATGCACTATGAACTTTTATAGTATGAATGTCTATAGTATAACTGAGCATGTATAGTGTAATTATGAACTTTTATAGTAGCACTATGAACTTTATAACCGTGAGCATTTATAGTAGAACTAAGTCATGTACTTTTCAAAATGTTTTCTTCATACACGGTTATACTACTGATTAAAAATTGTTAAAATGAATGTGAAAGATAGATAACTGAAACATAAATGTAAAGGAAACACAGAACACAGTGGTGCCACACTGTCACCTGTCAGCAGTACAAAGGCTCGTGACCACTAATGATTTGGTAAAGAAAACATGTAGTCATGGGGTAGTGTAAAAGAGATAAACTATCACCAATAAATTCCAGATAACTGACAGAATCAGATTAATTCCAGACAGTAGATGCATTAACGCAAAATGGCCTAAAAGTGCAAGTTGTGGTGAGTCCATCGTCAGTCACTAACACATAAATGCCAGCCAAAACAAACCAAACCCATGTCATGACTGAACATAATTATATTTCAACACTGCCTTTAGCCGTTGGCAGAGAAATGACAGAAATCAGTCAAGGCCTGTTGGATGCCATTAAGAATCTTTTGTAAGGTAATATTTTACTGCTTGACTACCATGGTCACCATAATACTTTGAGTAAACAAAGCTTCCACCTTGTATTCATGCGAAGCAAACAATCGTCTCGGTCCTTTAGAACTAATGACAAAACCAAACTGTACAAAAGGCTGATCTAAGATAAGCATTGAAATACTTTAGTTATTAGACTAAAGAGGGTAATTAATTATCTAAAACAATTCATACTTGACGAAGATGACACACAGAAGACGCTACAGCTAATCAGTATGTTAAAAGGCTCGTTAAAATGTCAGTTATAGGACCATAGTAATTAGTTTTCATTCAGTCTTGGTATTTCAATTGTTTGTGCATCTGTTGTCCAAACATTTCACTTCTTCTTAGCTCTTTTTGTAATATTTTGTAACGTGATTAAAATTAAGTAAATGATTAAATTCCATACACTTGGTTGACATATTGGCCTAAAACTGTTCAAAACTGTTGGAATTTTTTTGAAGCATTTAAATATTTATATTAATAAATCTTTTCTTTGTGCAAGACTAGTTTATTTGTATGGCACCTTTCAAAAACAGTAACAACTAGAAGTGCTTGACACCGGAAAAAGCATTTAAAAGCATTAAAATATTTACAATCCTTTAAACATTTCCAAAATCTAGACTTGTTTTAAAAACAGATACAAATACAAGCTTTGAAAGTTTAAAACAAAAAAACTTTCACTCACATGCAAGTAACATTTGCCTAAATTCTGAGTTGCCAGAACTAGCTGATTGACTCTTCCACTAGAGGCCACCAGTTTTCTTTTTTACTCTGTATCTGTTCCACTCCCAGCACTTCCCAGCACTTCCCAGCACTCCTAACCAAAGCACAATAAGGTCAAAACATTGACCTACGCATGGCATGCACATGCACAGACACAGACAGAGGATGATTTCAGTATCTCCAAATAACCTGACTGTCTGTCTTTGGACTATGGGAGGAAGCCAGAGTATGCCCACACACACAAAGGGAAAAAATGCAAACTACATACAGGATTGACCTATCCTGACCACTAAGCCACCATATATAAACAGCAATATTTGTCTCAAAAATCCCTGTATATACACACCTTCACTTTCAAGTCATCTATCGAGGACACTGATGTACCCCTATACTGGGGAAACTGTTGCTACGTGGATCTTTTGTCTTCATGGTCATTTCTGTTCTGAAACAAAGAATTTGACATCCACAAGCATATATGTAAACTTGATTCTTGATTAAATCACTACACAGAACCTGTGTCCAGCTTTGTGTGTACAATCGGTGTGTTAATGGTAATGTCTTGACGCAGCGACAGACTGTGTTGAGCTAACATTCATTCAAAGTATAAATGTCATATTTATTTTAGTAGCACGACAAAAGTTTTTATCAAGAGACATAACAAAAGAAAATATAGCCGTCAATAATGTAGTCACTAAAACAAAAGGTCTAGAAATGATTGGAATCTAAAACCTGCTATGACGAGTATATCTAAATTTTAACTGGGTAACACACGTATTACAAACAACTATGTATTACATATATACATAGCAATGTTATATACTTGGCACATCTATTCTTAATAAAGGATCTAAAACATTATTTAAACAAGTAAAACCAGTAAAAGTGGTCAGCTAGTGAATATGACGTACAGCTTCCTGTCAACAGGGTCAGATTCTAACTAGTCTACATCTGGTGTAGTACAAGCAAACGGTGCCTGAACTCCCCCTTCGTCCCCCTCCCCATAGTGTTAGTGTAAAAATAGGGGTCAGGGAAGAAATGAGGAGTAGCCTTACACAAGCAGTTTGAAATCCTCATCCAATTACTACCACTTGTTTTGGTCTGACCACGGGATGACACACTTTCTAAGCAAACTGTGTACAGAACAGACTGAATATGTGCTTGTGCAATTAAGATAGGCATCGAGAGATTACAAAACAGGAAACGGACTCAATCAAAGAGCTGGGGGAGAAAGATGCTCTATGCAGGTAGCCTTTTTCTGTGAGAGAGGAAAGAAAGATTAGGTAAACACTATTATATAAAACATCGGAAATACAAAGTTTAGAAAACAACTATGACAATGAGGTATGTTGGATGGATCATGGAAGCAACACCATGGCACTAGATCCAACAATTAATAAGATCCAACCCAGCTAACAAAATTACGTTTTAAAGAAAACTTTCTATTTTGGTTGTTTTTTTTTCACATTCTCAGGAGTTTTTTAATCTATAAAGGGACAAAATTTTTTAAAGAATGTTACCTGAAGCCCAACTAATTTTAGGAACATTGTATTGGAATAGTCTAAGAACATTTTAATAAAAAAGATTTTAATGACAGTTTAGATTTGGCTGTGGAGATGTTTTATTAGAACATAATTTTTTCCTTCAATGTTATTTAAAATTTTAAGTTTACAAAAGTTAGAAGTACTCTTAAATAAACATTTCAGACTAACATTGTTATATTTAAAGCATCATAACATTTATAGAACGTTCTACTAACATTATAGTAAGTACATCTGGATTGATTATTTTAGGTAACAGATTACTTTTTTAACACTTATATTTTATGTGTAGTCTATACAATAATGGACATCATACACAAGATTTCTTACAAATTCGAACATACACATCATTAGTTCACAGACATGCATGTGTGAACTGCAACGTTTAGAAAGTGGAATAAATTCTTTATTGTTTCTGAAAAACCCTGAAACAATTCCACTTAGATTCAACGTGGACATGGTGGGTCAGTCGGTCCCTTTCATAAAGACAGCAGGAAGTGTTAACTGATCCGACTAGAGACAGTATTTTTTGGGAATGGTGGTGGGAGGTCATGTCAGATGGACAATGGCCCCGTTTGTCACCCTCGCGTTATGTATTATTCTAAACCCGCTCTTCATTCTCAAGGGGCCCATCTTCACTTTTCTCTCCTCTTTCTCTCTCATTACTTCAGCAAATGTCTCTGTCCCCTGCTCTTCTGCCCAACACGCAGGGTCAAAAAAAAGCATGTAGGGGGGCCATGACAAACAAACAGGCCGCCATCGACGTGTGTGTCGGAGCAGGAGCCGCATCTCAATATGCTGAACGCATTAGCTCCATAGGAAGGGGGCCACCCACCTTGACCCGGACTGACCGCGGAGCCATTCGCCCAGTTCACCTCTACCGTTCACCCAAAGCACGATGCCCAGAGTTGCAAGAAAGTAGTCATCTCCAGTTTCATAATAAATCTTACCAGCTCCCAGTGGGTGAGAGTGAAGAGTGAGAGAATGGGTCAAATGGAAAACACCTGAAAAGTTTTTCACTTAAGGGCACCCACGAGACATCTGCTTGTATTAAACCGTCACTTAAGTTACACTGTATTAGGAATAAACTACAAAGTAATTGCACATCATTTAAATAGTGAAACTAAAGATCTCAGTGCATTTATATACCAACTTTTATCGTATTACGGAAATCAATACAATTAATAAATACCAAATCCTAATAGAAAACATTTATATGCAAACAAACTGTGGAATTAAAAAGTCTGTCTTTAACTACCTGGGATTTTTTCTATTTTACTTTTATCTCAGACGTTCAGTACACAGCACAATTATATATAATAAAATGTAAAGCATTGCAGCATCTACTTGCAACATGTTGACTAAATAAAATCAATGTCAATCCCTCTGAGCATTTGAAGCCATTGACATCACAAGTTGCTTTAGTGAATCAAGCTGGAATAGCATGGATCGTGATTTTCACGTCAGTGTATGATGTGAGACAGTCGGGCCAGAGGCCGTTAACATTTATATAAATTGCATGTTGAAAACAGTCTTTTTTCTGCTTGAAAAGAAACTTCAAATGCACAACAAGGCAACGGATCTCATTATCAAGAGGAGAATATGCTGAATAAAAGGCTAATCTACGTCATGCACAAAGCCAAACTGTACTATCATGTGTCCATATAACCATAGACCTTGTGATGGTTTGAGAACTGAAATTGTGTTCGAAAGGTTGCAGGTTCAAATCCGAGACACCGGTTATGACTGACTTTCCCTTGAGCAAGGCACCAAAACCTTAACTGCTCCGCCGGCACCGGGCAAGTATGCTTACTGCTGCCCCCTAGTGTATGTTCATTAGTGTGTGTTCACTACAATTGGGTTAAATGCAGAATATTAATTCATGTGTGTAAATAGTACAGTGATGAAAAGAGTTCTAAATAAAAAAAAATCTTTAAAAAAAAAGTCAATATGACGTTATAAAATTGATAATAATAATAAAATTTTGTAATTTCATTTCACGAAATTCAATGACACTGTACAGACAAACTGCAGATTAACAAGCAGTATATACATATATAAATAAAACATTTAAACAAACGGTTTAGTACAGCATCTTGTGCTCACTGTTGCCCCCTAGTGCGTGTTTTATTACACGGACTGGAATAAGTGCAGATGATTTTAATTCTGAATTGTGTTCAAGCACAGCGGTGCTATTATATTCTTTTTTAAATCTAAAAACAATTGATATTAAATACAAATATCAGAAATATTCCATTTGGCATGATCTTATCTGGATAGCAAGATTTTAAATCTAGTAATTTTCGTTTTGATGAATGAATGTTGCACTTGTTCATTTTAGTTTTACATTCGATTCGAATTTACATTTAATGTCGAATTATATACTGATACTCACATGTAGGCTATGAATTTGTTTTAAAAAATTTGTTTACTGTAATATTTTTGGTGTACATTGTATTAAAATGCTGATTTTAAGCACTGAATACAATGTCACATTGCAGTTGTGTTTGCTATTAAACGAAAGGGATATAAATGGATTGTTATTGTAGGCTATAAATAGTTTGGCATATATAAAAATATGCAAAACACAAAATATGACTTATTGCAGTTTTATATGAGTTTCGTTTTTGTGTTTATACGATTTATATTTTCTCTAGTTTTAATACAAGCTTGCATGTGTTCTGTAAGCATGTTAGATTTGATTAATGCTTTGTATAAGCAATGCTGTTGGTTGGTGTGGTTTTGTCATCAGCCCGAGTGTGACGTCACGCTGGGAGGCAGTCAAAAGGAGCAGTGATTTCTCAGTGAAGAGACTCAAGAGAACTTCAGCAGAGAGTGAAACCAACTCTTCTAGCACACATGGCGTCCTACAACAAACAGCTGACATCTTTCTTTATAGAAGATATTTTATCTATTAGAGAAGAGAAGAAAACACACACTGATGCACCTGAAACGAGACCAGATTCACGAGGGTCCAGCACTGAGGATGAAGATTCTCTCATCATCTCAACATCTGACAGAACACCAGGTTCGATCTGCTCTGCTTCAATTTAGAATGGGTTAAATCTAAAGGGTTAAAAGATTTCCATAATTCAATATTAACTATGTGGTGTGGATATAGTAGAATGATAATATATATAAAAACATTTTCCAGTTTGATTATATAGTTATATCATATAGTTGTTTTATTATGAATGTTGGTGATAATTTGGCCACTTCACAGTTCTAGTGTAAAAGTTCTACTATGAAAGTTCATGGTAATTTGTTTCCCCTGCATTTTTAGACTAATAAACAACATCGGCAGACTTTAAAATGGATAAAGTGTCTATTATTTGACAGGTTTGATAAGTAAATTCTATATGGAGCTTATTTTGTTTAGAAAATAGAACGGAATAAAGAGATTCGATTAGCTATCGAGTCATTTTTGTCATCGTATCAAGTTTGGGGAGCTGTGTAAATGTATATAAGTGAACATTTAATTTACATTCAGACAATAATTCTAAACTATTTAAGTCATAATGATCATTTATACAATAATCTAGAAGCCGGATACATTGTGTGTGTGTGTGTGTGTGTGTGTGTTTCACCTTGTGTACAAGGATAAATGAAATAAATTGTTGAAATCAGTGTTATATAAGTTTTATACAATGTTTATATTGCTTATATCATTATCGTAGCTGAGCTTTAAATATGATCACGGACACACTTATATAAACTGACTATAATTAAATAATAAAGCCGTAAAATATGAACCAGGAACTTTTATAGTAGAATTGAACTTTTATGTTAGAAATATGAAGTGGCCAAATTACTGTGAAAGTTCGTAGTAGAACTGTAAACGTTTTAAAGTTCAACTATAAAGAAAAAATCTAAGTAAAACTAAGAAATGTTTTATAGTTATACTACAAACCTTCACAGTAACTTTTATAGTAACACTGTGAACAAATTAGTCTTAGTTTTGTTTTCTTCTGGGGAAAGATTTAAAATATTGGCTCTTGTGAGGTTTACTCTTAAAAGGTTTTTAATATCTGGCCAAAGAAATAAATAATTACAAAAATCCAATATACTGGATTATCATATAATGACAATCTGTTGTTTGTATGTGTATTTTAATTTTGTTTTCTGTTAGTATTTTGTGTTGTATTCGTGTTTTTTACTGCGTTAATAATGCAGACCACCCAAAATGATATCAAATCAAGACCTATAATTGAGTTAAGTATACAGATTAGCTCTTATTAAAAGAAACTTAAATCAAACAGCAGGTCTATTTACATTTAACACATATTGGACATGATTACTGCCAAGATCATACTGTAGGCCATTTACAATACATCTTTTGTCTAAAGTTTTGTGACATCATTCATAACTAATCATGATATTATTCCTACTGTTTTACAACCTTTGCTTTTTGTGATGATTCACCAGATGAAGGCATGAACCCCCGGACAGACTCGATGCAGGACGAGGTTCAGCAGGTTCACCACCAGACTGTGAAGCAGAAGCGCTCCCGTGCTGCGTTCACTCACCTCCAGGTTTTGGAGCTGGAGAAACAGTTCAACCGGCAGCGTTACCTGTCCGCCCCGGAACGCGCTCACCTGGCATCGGCACTGCGGCTCACCGAGACCCAGGTCAAGATCTGGTTCCAGAACCGTCGTTACAAAACCAAGCGGAGACAGCAGCTCACGTACGAGCGGGTTACAGACTGTCTGCAGAAGTCAGAAGGACTCGTAAATGTGGTCGGTGGGGCAGAAGAGGACTTGTACAGGGCAACATTGCTCGCCTCGGTGTACACAAGTTACCCAGCCTATAGACCCTTTGTGTATAATTTACACAGACCTGCTACATGGAGACCCACAGTCTGGTGACTGGGACATTCTAATAACCACCATGTATCTATTGTGTATTAATATAACGTGTACAGTTTTTTATAATGTTCATTCTATTAAGACAAACACAGAGCACGGTAGGGTTGGTAGTTACTGTGTTTTTGCTCAGGGCCACTTGGAGACTTGTATCCATCCAAACTATTAACGACCGTAATACGCTTTACACCACCACGGCTTCTGTGGACACCATGTATGAATGACTCCTTTGCTCCTGAATTTTTCTTTGTTTTCTTTGTCCATGTAATCAGAACCTCGGGTTACACAAAAAGGTGCCAGTTTAAAAGACACGACTTCTTTCTTGCACTCCATGGTGTGATATTACAGCACATGGTGTTATCAAGCTTGCTCTACTGTGTGTAGTTTCCTCTACATTTCAGCAGCTCATCTCATCAGACCTGTTTTAGAGGTTCTCGGATTATATCTAGGCGTTTATATATCTCAGTATAGATGGGAAATTTGGCATTTTGCCTTGACCTCGGTGGAAAGATTTCCATTACATTTTCCATGACGTCTTCATGTTTGCAGTCGAACACAACTACCACCGTAATCGTAAATGCCAGGACAAAACCAAGACCATCAGGATCATTAAAGAAGAATAGCATTGTAGCAATATTTATGTAAATAATTAATGTATATTTGTTTGTTTATATACGTCTATGAATCACACCACCTCATCATAAAATACTCTGTAAGAAGTTTTTCATGGATCATTTGGAATTTTACATTGTAAAACATTATATTTACACCAAGCAATGTTAAACGCAATAAATATGGCATTATTTATATCCAGAACTTAATTTATGATCATGTATAAATATTTAGAGTTAACGTGACTTGGCGTACTTGTCACTTTTTAAGACTATTAAAAGTACATGAAACAATCTAATGATCATAATTGTAGTTATATAAATATAGTGGCATTATGACTGCACGTGAGCAACATAATTGCTACTACTTTCATTTTGTGTAATCTTTGCATAATAAGTTTTAATGGTAAATAAAACATTTCCTCTAACCTAGCTTATAAAATAAACACTTAGCTATGAACCAATGAACCAAACTTGAGGTCTCCTATATTTGGCAATTATTAGACGAACTAAATCGGTGACACCATGTAGTGAAATACTATTCGCATCATTGCCAGAATTGTGTTGGATGAAACGGTGACACGCAGGTACTTACATGATTATTTAATGACTTCTAAAAAAATACTGCGATGTACTACAACTCAATGCTGGTGTTTACAAGTCCTTGTTGGTTCTGTAAATGTCTCTAAGGCAATTTTAGGAAGCGAATGGTGGGCAAAAAAGACTCCCTGAGCACCAGTAAAATAGAAGGACCTGGAGGTTTTCCTCGGGTTTTGAAATAAGCATCATTTCATTTACCAAACAGATGTGATTTTAGCATGAAGTGGATAAGAAATGAAACACACGCTGTCATTCTGACAGCTGGCAGATGAGTGTTAAACATGTTAAAAAATGATAAATATCGTAGTTTAATGTTAATTCCACAAACTCCATGAACATTCTCCATCAGCGATAAAAAACCAGGAACGTTTGACACATGTTCTTCTTTCATTCGTATCCAGATGGTACAAATGAAATTTCTGAAATTTTTGCAGACAAGTCGGTAACTTGTGCTAACCCATTATCACTTCAGAATGAAAGTTAAAACGCAAAACATACAATAAAAAAAGACTGGCTAAATGCGAGGCTGGCCGTGGCCCAAGGACCGATTGGCATCCTGACTGACTGGGGTGTGGTGATTACTTTGTGCCCTGTGATTCGAGGAATACTGGTCCTTCCACCTCCAGAATAAAATAATTGTAAAACATGAAATGACTGATGATTTTTCACTTAGCTGTAATTCTCAAACCCTTAAGATGATGACAGTGAATTAGTCTCGGAGAGCTCGGTGAATCGAGCACGTCAGCATGGTTCAGAATTCTTCATCGAGGCGGATACACGTTCACGTGGAAATCATCTCCGTCCTCCATTTATCATTCAGGGAGTCGGATCGTGCTCCTGTAATAGTTTCAAAAAAGTGCATCGCGATAAGAGCAGATGAGGGCGATTTGCTGAAGCATGCAGGCTTTCTAAACACTGACGTTCCAGATTATAACAGGCGATAGCAATCAGGAGCGCCCGTATCAGACGGTTCAACTTCAGCCACCCTCACCTCTATGATGTTGCTAACTGACTGGACCAGGCTGGTACATTGTCTGAGAGATATAAATAATACCGAACACAGGAGTCAGTTTACTTGTGGTTTTTGAGTAGATTTGGTTAAGAAAACCAAGCAGGGTAAGCAGTCATCCACAGGTTAAAGGCACTAGATTAGTAATAAAGGAGGTCATCGGTTCAAGCCACACTTCTGCCAGGTTGCTGCTGTTGGGCCCTTGAGCAAAGCTGTTCACTTTCATTGCTCAAAATATATATTGTAACCGTAATCGTAAGTCACTTTGGATAAAAGTGATTAATTACATAAATCAATAAAATCTTTATAATAAAAATAACACCGTCGTTTCACAACATTATTTTTAGTAACGTCACAGTGACAATGACAGATGCCATTAAAAACCCAAGATTCTGCAGTTCACCGGCTTATATTAAACACAGTAAACAATTTCATATACACAATTCACCTCACTTGCATGTCTTTGGACTGTGGGAAAGGCACAAACATATATATGTTTATGCTAATCCTATTTACATGAATACACTAAACACTCAATCAGGTCGCTAGTCAGTTGCATGGTACAGAAACGCACGCCTACTAAATTCCGGTCCTGTTAATTTTGTCTGCTGATAATAAAGCTGCTTTATCATTCACAATTGCATATCAGCACCAAAATGGGTGAATATTTGGACTAAGATGTTTAAAAAGTACAATAAAATAAAGGCACTATAAACGAGATGTGTTAAAGTGTTACAGCAGGACAAGCTTCGCTATAAATAACTGCAGCGTCTCCCGTCGTCTCTCGGTCCTATTAATCAAGAATGACACCACCACCATGTCTCCGTTGGTTTTGGCTGTGCAAGGCTGATTGATTGGAAAGAAAACAGGAACGCTATACGTAAACACACACAAAATTGTGCAACTAAAAAGAGTAGTTCTTACTTAGAGGGGCTGATCTCAAGCTGTCAGCTCAGTGGAAGTGGGCAGACGGACCCACCCAACCAGGACAGCTGCATAATTTCCATTTAAGCGGTCATGCCACTTAATAAAAACAATCTCGCCATTGCATTGTTTTGGTTCTGAGAGATAAGAAGAAGGTGATGATATAGTGGTACTTTGTAAAGGGATAGTCTCGGTCTGGAACGCACTCCACTTGGCCCAGTTCCAAAATTGTGCTTTCTGGAATGTGAGCCTTGAGCGTGTCACTTCTGAGAAATGTGTGTAAGTACTTTTTAATGTGAAATAATACCTATTCATACCAATATGAGCATAAGCTCCACTCCGACATACAGTAGTGATGTTTTAAGAAGTTCTGAAAGCTATGCGCCTTCAAATAGGCTAAACGAAGACCCGTTTACCTGGATCGGATTCATAGCGAATCGATTAATAGTAAGTTTTTAGTAGTAACTGTTCAGATGCATAGCAATTGGAAGGTTATTGGTTCGAGCCCCACTCCCAACAGTTTGTTACCTTTGGGCGCTTGAGCAAGGCACTTTATGGACAGTGTAGCCTAGTGGGTAGAGCGTTGGTCTAGGAACCCAAAGCTTGGGGGTTCAAATCCAGGCTCTGCTACACAGCCACTGCTGGGTCCTTGAGCAAGACCCTTAACCCAGTCTGGTCTAGGGGCGCCGTACATTGGCTGACCCTGCGCTCTGACCCCAACTGTTGGGATATGCGAAGAGAAACATTTCATTGTAC
>JAOUQU010000027.1:524657-540334 GCA_028566735.1 Ammoglanis amapaensis
GATTACACCATTTTGAAAATCGCGATAAAACCGTAATTCGAATTAACCGAATTAATCGTGAAAATCGCCCAGCACTACCTCCTAGGTGTGTAAAAATAATAAAAGTAGGGGTACAATATAACATGATTTTTCAGAATGACTTTACTTGTTCCAAAAGGTTATGAGTGTCATGACATTTCCTCAATGAAAAGGACTATAGACAATGTAGTGCAAGAGTGGGAAAGACATGTGCACTATTCACAATCAAATCTTGTGACATGTCTTTCCCCTTTTCACAGAAACTGCTCTGAGAACTTACAAATAGGAACTGGCCCCATGACCTGCAAGTACAATATTAAAAAGTCCATGCTGACTCATACATAAACTGTGGACTTTTGCAACACTGCTACATCACCTGGCCTCAATGAAACTTCTTAGCCTGAATCATATGACTTACAATGTGGTAGATAAACAATTGTGTTCAATTATTGACCAACTACAGAACAAACACAAATAAAACTCAAGTAAATGCTCGCACACACATTATTCCAACATGTAAGCAAATACAGTGTCATGCAAAAGTATTTCTACAAAGTAATGACCAGAAAAAAAGATAAAACAGATTCATACTGTCTGCAATAAAATCAAATAGGAACTGTAACTGTAACTGTAAGGTTTTTAAGGATTCATCATAATTATGATAGCAGGCCAATCGATTGTTCCTGTACCAGAGGTTAGGAATAATGAGGATCAGTGCATGACTCACTGGGCACACGTGTTTGAGAAAGTGTTTGCTATTCACCACCCTTCCCAATCAGGAGTGAAGGTTTGTAGAACCTTTAAAGAAAAAGTGAAATACAATTGTGTAATTGGACATTATATTAGGAGAACAACTCCGAGCCAAAAATGGATCAGCACCAATGTACCTTTACGATGTAACCCTGCCTAGTACCATACAACCTCCCTGTAGGACTCGATCTTCCCTTCAGGACAGGATGAAGACGAATATCAAGACTTCGCTCCCAAGTGCTGGAACAAGCTTCCCTTGTGTCAGACCTTCTGATTCTTTTTGTGGTAGATCTTCAGATTCTGTATTTTAAATGAATGTATTTTTCAAGTATAGTTTGTGTTTACTAGTTTGAAGTCGGTTAAGAGAGTCTGACAAATGCCAAAAATGTAAATGTAACTAAATAATACAAGGCGTATTGGTACCAGGGCAATCAGGTAGTCAGATGATCACCAGTTCAAGATGCACTACCATCAAGTTGCTACTGTTGGGCCCCTGAGCAAAGCCCTTAACCCTCGATTGCTCTAAAATTGTGCAGACGTGTAATTGTAAGTCGATTTGGACACTTAAGCACATAAAAATATAAAATGTCAATGTTTGAAGAAATTAATTCCATGCATAATGGGTCTAGTTTAGATTTGTGAATAACAGAACATTCAAGCCCTGTTAAATATTCAAAGAGTAAATAAAAAAAAAAATTGATCTGTATTTTAAAGCTATTTAATACACTGAGTTTAAAAGATTGACTGTACCTGCGGTGTCCCATATGGAGATGTTATAGGGGCCCCACTGTTTCAGAAAAAAAGCCCCTCCGACTGTGCTCATGGTGTCCTTAAATTTTCTCTCCGTGTACCTGTGCAGTAAAGAGGTTTTCCCCACGTTCATGTCACCCAGCAAGACGATTTTCACATCGGGCTTTTTCTGCTTCCTAGTAGATTCCGCCATGATTTCAATCTGCGTCTTTATCTTTCATTTAAACGCATTTAAACCAAAAAAATACCGAAAATGGATCCTAGCGCGTGATGTTCATAAGACATGCAGCGTTCCATTGACTTCTCTCTTCTCTAGACACTTGTTTAGTCATAACCAGGTCATAAATAACTCAAAAACTAAAAAAACTAACTAACTGCCTGTCTTACAACACAAACACAAACGTGACGACTCACACCGAAAAAGTCCAAGTTTGACTCCTGGAAGTTTAACTCGGGCAGGAAACGACCACGTGGGGGCGGAGCTGCTACAATGATGGCGAAGGGAAGAAACAAAACGATTTACAGTCATGACTTGACTTTTCAGGCACGTTTTTTTTGTCTGAGGTCTTTTATGCGACTTACCAATGTATGTAGTAGGAGTGTGAACAGCCTATTACTTAAAAATAAATAAAACATATGCAAAGTCATTCCAATGCTAAAGACTGCCGGGATAAAGTCAAGCCCATGTCCAAGGCCATCAGATGCTTACTCTATACTGCAAAGAAAGCCATTCATTATCTAGTTTTATCACAGCTTAATCCTGTTCAGTGTCATGGTGACACACAAACTGGGCAAACACACTAAACTTGAGGTGTTTAGTCTACACAAACTTCAGTCATAAATCATTCCAGATGTCTCCATGCATTTACCGTATCCATGAGTGTTTCTAGCTTCTTTTTGGGTGTTAGATATCCATCATCCACTGTGGCACTATTGCCCATTAGTGTCTGGTGATCATTTCTGGCATTTGTGTTCTTTTATGTCCAGTGTATTAACACTGATCTGGACGTTGGCTGGCTGTTTGAGATCTACAGGACAATTCAGCATCGCCAATCAACCTGGTGTGACATGTCTGGTGGACTTGTTGGATTTTACATCGCACACCATTGTCGATAATTGGTGTTGCTGCTCAGCTGGGTTGGTCTGTAAAACATATTAACTATAAAAACAGAAAAAGCTGCATCATGTCCTATCAGGGATGAGAAATAACTGTGTGTGTGTGTGTGTGTGTGTGTGTGTGTGTGGTTCGTTTTATTAAGAATCTACTACAGTATATGATTCAACTCGGTTCATTCCGTGACATTCGAGTCGACTCCAAAGAGAATGAATCTTTTCCACGCGAGCTGTGTCTACTGAGTGTGTCCAATCAGGATTCTTTTGCGGATTCAATTGTGATTGGCTGTTGCACTTCGCTACGCTACAACAGCGGACTGGCGGACTGGCGGACGGCTGTTCCTGATAAACACAAACTGAGCTCGATGTGGCTGTTAAATCGTGCAGTCTTCAGTTGTGCTGTATCACCACAAACTTGGTCCATTGGTAAGAAGACCAGAGTTCATTACTGACCGTGTTGTTGTCTTTGCCATTCTGTACAAGATCGGAATGCATGGAATCCAAGTTATTCGTCCGCGTCGTGACTGTAGCCCTGTTCATTGCTGTAACTCTTCTAAATGATAAAGGTAAATTCGGTTATTAAACTGTAGTTTAAGGCAGGGTAATGTGGTTGCCATGCGAACATGTGGTCTTTATTAATCGTCTTCGTCTACTTTTACTATCCTTTGGCTGTTACAGGTACTAAATACTAAACTATAACCCGAACAAGCGCTTTTATATTCAACTCTTTTATATATAACTCTTTTATATATAACTCTTTTATATATAATTTTTATATATAACTCTTTTATATATAACTCTTTTATATATAACTCTTTTATATATAATTTTTATATATAACTCTTTTATATATAATTTTTATATATAACTCTTTTATATATAACTTTTATATATAACTCTTTTATATATAACTTTTATATATAACTTTTATATATAACTTTTATATATAACTTTTATATATAACTCTTTTATATATAACTCTTTTATATAACTTTTATATATAACTTTTATATATAACTTTTATATATAACTTTTATATATAACTCTTTTATATATAACTTTTATATATAACTTTTATATATAACTCTTTTATATATAACTTTTATATATAACTCTTTTATATATAATTTTTATATATAACTCTTTTATATATAACTCTTTTATATATAACTTTTATATATAACTCTTTTATATATAACTTTTATATATAACTCTTTTATATATAACTTTTATATATATAACTCTTTTATATATAACTCTTTTATATATAACTCTTTTATATATAACTTTTATATATAACTCTTTTAGCTGAAGCTGCTAATTAGCACGTCGGTTAAATCGACGTCAAAGAATTGAACTGCAAGACACAGGCAGCATTTAAAAGTTTGTAAGACGTGTTGATTTACTTGAGTAAACCTCAAACAACAGTAAAACATTATTCAGCTAAACTTGGTATAAGATGATATCTAAGTATTTATCGATTTGGCATAATTTTTATTACGTCATTTCTGACACAATTTACTTTTTAGTATCTGTGGCTTGGTACCTACGATGACGTTTTTCCTATTAAGCTGAATGCATGTTATTGGACTGTGGGAGGAAACTAAAGTTCCTAGATGAAACCCACACAGACACACAGCAATCTTCACAAATAACAGGACAGTGTATATGTAACTTATTATTTTGGTATATATATTAATATGCCATACACATGTGTCACAGTATAACAGAATGTGTTCAAATATATGTTTATACTTGACCATAAGATAAGATAATCCTTTATTAGTCCCACAGTGGGGAAATTTGACAAATTGACCATGTGGTTATTAATAAATAATGAAGTACTTCTGGTCCTTATTTTATCCATATGGCACAACAAGAGAGGGCTTTTCTCATACTGTTGCCACAATGTTGTTTACTCTTATAAATACAGTTTGTTTGTAATGCATATGAGGCTAAAAGACGTAACTAGACAACCCGGGAAGTTGGTTTTATCACTTTGGTAAATCATTAGTGTTTTAATGCATGGTTTTATTAGGTAGGAAGGGACTGTTCAATAATAAATGCATTTGTGTTTCCTAACACAGTCACCAGAACCTTTTAAACTGAAAGCCAAAAATATATGTTGTTCTGTTGGTGTGCATAAAATCAGAACAGTGTTTTAATACCCTTCGCTAGATCCCAACCCATGTTAACATCTAATCAAATCGTCAAACCATCATCACATTATTTTATGTTGCAATTTATTCAAATTGTCCCACAATATTCCACACTAGATTTCAAATTCAGAATCTCGACATTTTCAAGAAATGTTGTCTATATTGTTAATACAATAAAACAACAAGAATATCAATTAGGAAAAGGCGGACTAGATACCTACACTATGAGATGCACCTGAGGTGTTTGCTTGTGATCATACAGTTATGAAAATCATTCATTGGATTGCGCTTAGTTGATGGTACATTGCCTCACAGGAAGAAGTCCTAGGTTTGACTTGGTGGGGAAGTTTGCCTATTCTTTCAGGGTTCATCTGGGTTTTTTCCGGGTGCTCTGGTTTCCTTCCACAGTCCAAAGACATGCCACTAGGTTTCTTGCAGTTTCTGAATTGCCCTGTATATGCAATACAGCCACTATACATTGCAGTGGCTGTTCCAAACTCAGGAGGGTCATCCAGATATGTGATATATTGACACGCCGGATGTAAAGGAATGATTGAAATCTGAGGCCAGGTCATCAGACCCTAATTGGCAACTGTCCCATGTTGGGACCTATGTTGTAATCCACCACATTGTGTCTACACAAAAACTTTTACTATTGTCCAATGCTCAGGACTCAGCTATAATTAAGAAATATTTAATCCAACAGCATTTTTTTTACAGTTGTGGGCCAAAATCTGAACTGTTCATTAGCCTATGTCAGTGACAACCATATCTGTGTTGCATTATCACAAATGTCAGCAGTTTTGCACACCTACTATGTGTTTTGCACAGTGCTTACACGTGTATGTACTTCTAACAGTTTTAAAGCTTTCCAGCCCGTGGTAGGGTTAGAAAATAAAGTCAAAATATTGCGTTAAACGATTTCTTTTACTTAAATGTGCTAAATTCTGATAATGCTAACACATTGCACCTGATAAAAAGACCTATTATTTCGTACATTAGTTAAAACAGTTTTCCAATTCCAGAAATAAATACACTCGTGTTCCTGCATATTTAGATGTTAAGTTTTACACACTTTTAAAAGAAATGTATCATTTAGTGTGTTTTTTACGGTTGGTTTTGTGCTAGCTTGCTAGCGTAATATAAAGTGACGTAGTACGCGGAGTTTGCTGACGCGTGTGTTGTTGTGACTGGGGCAGGAGGAGCTTTGCTGTTCTTCTGAACTTAATCCTCCGTAATGCGACTTGGATCTTTTGTTAGATTTGCGGGGAATGTGTGCACACGACGAAATGAGCCTCAAGCAATCGGTGCTAACGTGCAGGGGACAGATGACCGCGTGAGGATCGGTGGGTTGAGGTTTGGATGCTCGGTTATCTGATTGTAGCGGGTAAATGAGGAGTTCAGGAGTCGCTTCTGATCAGGCATCTGATAATCTGATCGTGAGTTTCCTCAGCACCGAACATGTTAGTCAATCCTACACGTGGATATCACTGGTCGGACGCAGAAACCAGAGCGTTGCTGAATATTTACGGCGAACACGACGTGCAAACTGCGCTCGATGGAAACTTTCGCAACAGTCACGTTTATCGCGACATCTCGGGGCGGTTAGGACACATGGGCTACGATCGGACCCCCGATCAGTGCCGGGTGAGAGTTAAGAGCCTCAAGAGGCAGTATTTCCTGGCGAAGAAAGCCGCACAGAAAAACGGACAGTATCCTAAAATGTTTAGGTTCTATGATGACATGGAGAGGATCCTTAGCAGTACATCGGCTGCTGGACTGGACACCCAGGACCTGGACAGTGTGGGTGTTGAAGGGGATGAAACCGTGGATGGTGAAGATGATGGAGAAAGTCTAGATCAGCCACAGGAGTCGGATATGGACGGTGCAGGAGAATGCTCCAACATCGACTACCCGGTTAAAATCGAGTACCCACCTTATCCCATCCCTGTCCCAGTGGGCAGTAGCAGTAAGTGTTATTTTTGGCCCTTTAATATGACTGTGATGTTTTGTGTTACATGTATAGGGGGGTGGGTGATGAGCCAAACCTTCATGTTGATGCACAATACCTGTCAAAGTGTTTTTAGACTTGAACCGAAGCCACTGTGTATGTACATTGTTCAGGAAGAGTCCCATATGGTTTAAAAGTGATGAGTTGATATTTTGAAGGTGTAATAGATTTTGCAATTTCAAGGTCATAGTTTATCTTTTAGGCATCCCTGTGGCCTCCTGAGTTAGATTCCCAGGTGGGGCTTTCTGTCCCTAGTTTGAGTGTTCATATTATTTAGATGTTCTTTTGGAGTTTCCTCCTGTAGTGCAAAAACTGCATGGTTAAGTGGGGACACTATAGGGTTGTGTGTGTGTGTGTGTGTGTGTGTGTGTGTGTGAGTGACAAGCATGGAATGTTGTCTGGACTGACTTTAAAGCTTTACACTTTAAGTTTATAATAATAATAATAATAAACATTGCATTTAGCCGACGCTTTTATCCAAAGCGACTTACAATGAGCAGACAGGGTTAAGGGTCTTGCTCCAGGACCCAGCAGTGTAGCGGAGTGTAGCAGAGCCTGGATTTGAACCCCCAACCTTTGGGTTCCCAGCCCAACGCTCTACTCACTAGGCTACACTGACCCATAATAATAATAATTATGGGACAGTAAAATAATTTGTAATTATGACCATCATGATATTATAATTTTTGAAGAGGCACTTTGTCCTGAGTAAACAATTTGTAGTTTGATCTTTATGTCTAGTTCTTTATGTCTAATTGACTAGTAAAGGATGTAAATATTCAAACAATCCAACATGGCGGTTGGAAAGAATCTGTATTTTGTAGATTTAATAAGCCGATTATTTTTGGTCAGCGATTGACTACAGATGTGGATGTTTTCGTCTCGATTTAAACAGAACTTGCTGTGCTGCGACTAATAAAAAGTATACAAACATGGTGTCTTGCCAAAGTTTGGAATGAAAGCCCAAAGTGTTACCTTATGTGGAGAGGAAATGTGGTCAGATTCAATTGAACTATGGCACCAAAAAAGAAACATGAATTACAAGCGGCCAACAACAAAACAAGCCAAATGAAAAAAACCATAAAGCTTCATTCATTTTGTAATAGTTTAAGACGGTATTGAAATTAAAGAAGAAACAAGACAAGTTTAAGCATTTTGTAATTTATGGCAAATAAAAAATAAATCTTCGAGTTTTAGATTAGATCTGCATTTTGGAAAGTTCTAGGGCTTCATTAACCAACCTTGGACAGAGACTGATAAATAATAATTTTCTGTTTCGACCATCAATTAGAATATAAAATGTTCACTTGCTGCGTAACGCCATCCACTAACCGGTCCTGACATCCGAAAGAAGAGATGCTCAGTGTTTTACTTCTGGCTCATGACGTTATGTCTGTTCGGTGTACGTCTAGTGCTTTTATATAACAGGTTTAACACACGTTTGTGTAGTGTAATATGTATAACAAATACATGTGTTTGTTTGTTAAATGCCATAGTAACACATTGCTTATATTCATAGCGAGAATGTTCATTCTGTAAATTTGTCTATAGGCTGCTGTGCCTACTTCAAGATGTTTATTCTTAACTTTAATGAGTTTAAGTCATTTTAATTAAGCATTTATAGATTTTGAGACTTTAGTTTTGTTTGTGTTTTTTTTTTATAAAGATTTGGTTGATTAGTTCATGTTTATAATGAATTTGGTTACTTTTTATGGGCACGAGCTTCTGTTATGCATTGAGGAATCTTTTGCTATATTTTTGGCAGTCTGTAATGAGATGCTATATGACTCTACGGTATTAGTTCACTTGCTGGTGTGGGTTCTCGTCTCAGTATAATTGATACGAGTGACACTTCAGTATTAAGTCAAAATTCCAGGTATTTGACTTTTAACCTTCTTAAACCCTTTCAAATGCTCCAGAATTGCCGCTTTAACACCGGCCTCTTCAGAAACGAGATTTCATACTAGAAAAACAAATCCAACAAATCCAACAACTCACAAACACACACACACCCTTGCCCCCCCAATTCACAACCCAAACATTCGACTCACAAAAACAAAATAGTTTAAAAAACACACACTCCGAGCCCTTTGACACAACAGACACGCAGTACAAACTCCTATTGTAGCTTTATAATCACGTCTTTCAAGCATCGGGTTTCAGGCCGCATTCTTCAGCCCGGAGAGAAGGAAATCACTGCTGGTGACATTTGGCAGCCTTCGTCTCTAGATAAGATTGAAACGTCCTGTATAAACAGTTACATAAGCCGCGACGCGAGCGGTGCCAACTCCGAGAAATGATGATGACCGGCTTTAATGCGAGCGGACATCAGTAAACAAATGACGCCACTTTGCATGTTGGCTGAAGACACTGGATTCTAACCCAGATGGTACATTTCAACGGCGCTTAATCGCCCAGCTAGGCCATGGGCTAATGTTACCAGATAAATCTGGATGATAAAGCTATTTCTTACTTGGAGGAAGCAATTTTCCTAAACCTTAAGGCTCTGCTTATTAGGAGAAGGAGGAACAATGAACAATGCTGAGACGTTTTCATCACACATACATGGTACGATATGTGTATATATATATATATATATATATATATATATACATATCTACATAAAATTAAATGAAATATTTTTAGACATTTTTGAGAATTAGTTAGAAGCTAGTTTAAGTTAAGTAAAAACTAATGTTTGTTTTTGTAATGTTGGATATTTTATGGTATATGGTCCAGTACTTATTAGCATTTTCGTAATAGTCAAAAGCCTTTACAAGTATTTCTTAATATATATAGTAAACAATAAAATACCAGACAAATCAAACTTCCAGACACACATTATGCACTCATTTAAACATCATCAAAACATGTAATGTACAATTCAGAATAACTTTCTTATTAAGACGCTAACTGTTGTGTAATGGTAGCTGGCACTTCTCTATATTGTGTTGATTTTCTTCATCTAAGAAATGGTTAGAAAGTAGATCTGAGACACCATCAACTAAACCAGAGAGAGACCAGTAATGAAAAACCAACACCATTTACACAAGAGTATTCACTGTGTTTGGGTTTCTGTTGACCAGCGGTTTGATAAACCTTCAAATCCATCTTGGATGGACGTGCTCGACGAGATGAGACGTTTATCAAATCAGATCCAAAGAGCAGACTGAGGGATCGTTTCACCGAGAGGAAACGATGTCAGCGTGGTGCGCTCTTGGACGGTCTTGGACAATTCAACCCAACACTGTTGTTAATTGGGAAAGTGATTTTGTTAGTGAAGTGAAGAAGAAAAGGTTTAAAAATGGAACTTGTGCCACAAAGTCAAGAAACCGCTCTCGAAATGAACAACTATATTGAGAATTGTGGGTTTCGTGTGCTTTAAATACTTTCTATTGAAAATGTTTTGTGGTAGAATTTATCTTTAAAGGTCTGTGAAAGGTTTTGTGAAGAGGGGAAACTAAATTTGACCAAAAAAATCATCAATTTTTAATTATTAGTACAGAATCTAAAACTGATAAGGTTATGTTCAGCTACATTATGAAATGAACTATATTTTACATCGAAGTTTTTCAAAAACTTTATTTCCTATTCCACGATGTAATTGTAATAAATCCTTGTCAATTTGCAGTTTATTAAGTTAATAACATTAAACCGTCATGTTTTATTTAGTCTAACTGACGTGAAACTAACAGCAAGAGCCGTTTATAAGCACGTAGATTGACAGCGGAGACAGCCAATCACATGTTAGTCAGAAACGGCAGAGCCAATCAGTGATCTCCTAGGTGATCTAAAAGAAGACGGGCTTCCATTAGCGTGGCCGTTTTCCGCATGGTCCTAGTGCTCGCTTCGTTAATACAGCGTAACATTTTATAATATTTTGAATGATAAAAACTGGAGGGGCAAAACTGTCTTTTGAAAAAGTGATGGGGACATGCCACCCATGACCTCCATTCCCCATCCAAACAAATACCATGATTTAATTTCTAGAAAGTCAAAGATGGTCTACTGCTTATGTGGCAATGCCTTTCTCACAAGTCATCAATTATTGTAAAACCTCAACAGAGGAGGAAGAGCTTCCAAAATGTGCTTGATTGCGAGCGGTTTGACTTGGCACTTAGTTCCTCTTTCACTCGGAAGGGCATCTTATCATGGTCTGCGCTGCTAAATGTGCGGTCAGACCATGCAGAGGAAAGTAGCTTCCACACAAAATATGACCCTTTCAGCCTCGGCACACTGGACAACGAGATTATAATGAAAATCAGGCGCTTTGGTAGAGCGCAAAAAGCTAGAAATAGTGTGCTTTTACCACAAGAAGTAACCGCAAAGATAAACCGGGTCTTCCTGCGAGCCAAATGAGCGTCAGGAAGTTCCAGGGGCCTCGCGGAGACCAGATGGAAGTTTTGCAACACATGAGGGTAATTTATCGCATGATTTTGTGGTCGAGATGTTACGACAGTGTTGCCTCAGTGGCTCGGACGTGGTCGTATCTCGATTGGTTCCATCTCAGCAGGGTGTAATTAAAGAAACCGAGGTGCTTTGGCTGAACAGGGGCTTTTTTTGTGTGAGCGGTAGTTTGAGAATGGAGACCCGAAAAAAGAGCACCAAAAGAACCATAGATACCTTCATAGACAGTCAACCATGCAGAGTGATGCGAATGGCCGATAGAGTTTCCAGCCAAGCACGTGTACACCCCCGCGTCCTCTAAAGTAACATTCTTGAGTTGGAGCACCTCCATCTCCTTATCCGTTGTGTTGAGGCCTGCCGTCTGAAGACAAGAATCACAAATGAAGCAGAGGACCAATAACCCTAAAAACACACACCCAGAAAAATCAAGGGCGGAGGGGGTCAATCTAGAACGGCTAGAAATTTTCAAGAAAGAATCCCAGGAGGAGAAAAACAGAACGGATCATGGACGGAGACGGAGGTCCGCTCGACCCTCCACCCTTCATTACAGAGGAAGTAACGTTGTTACTTTGGTTGATCAAGACGACTCCAGCGACAACCTGCTGATTAGATCTTTGGTTAGTACAGAAACGAGAGCGCAACGTTCCGAGGAAACCAACACCTTGGGGATGAGGAATCGATTCAATGTGAAGGAGGGTGTCCACCCTGCTCATCAAGCTACGTTCCATCTCGACATGCACAAGATGGGCTACATGGAACTCAACCCAGCAGAGACCTGGCAAAAGCGTGGACTGAAACAGCAGGACAGGAACTAAAAGAGAACCAGTGAAAATAGAACAAGAAAGGAGAAGAAAAACATAAAAGGGCAAACGCAGTACAGAAGACAGTGGGTAATGCAGCCTATAATATTTGAGCAAGGTCTTTAAGGCCTGCTTTAAATTGACGTGAATTCCTTTCGCAGAGCCTCTTTTGGCTAACGTGGCCCACAAAACGTTCTGACTACACATCTAAACAATGCACATCGCACAAAGTAGCAGCGCTACAGCCATCAAAACAATGGAGTGGACACTGCATATAACCGTGCATTGGTGTTGACGATGCTTCGCGTCCATGGCATCCATGCGCAGTGTCCATTTGTTTCACAATATATTTAGTATCCGTGTAAAGTTCTTTTACTGCATTTCTCGGACACATGACATGTATGTGCACGATTTGAGATGCAACTAGTTTTGATTATCCCCGCCGGTGAGCTAGCTGGTGCGCTACCTTGGAATTACCCCCCCCCCCCCCCGCTCAATTCTGTTAATAGGCCTATTAGTTCTGCTATCTTCAACATAGATACTGCTGCTACAGATTAACCTGGTTATACAATTAAAACGAGAAAGCTACAACCAAAAGACTAAACAAAATACAAAAAAAGGAAAGTTTTGGAAAGTTTTTGCTGCATGAGCGGAGATCTCTTGGGCTCTCACGGTCTCTCAGAAGACTGGGGAAAAAACATACAGGCCAGACAAGCAGAAGTAATTCAGAGAGCCAGAAATGTGCCCATATTAGGAGGACACGGGGTAAGAGACGAGACAAGAAAAAAGAAAAAAAGAGTCCACCATAACACCTTCTGCTCTGTTGGGTTTTTCCATGGCGTCAATTACGATCCGGGCACCAAGAGAGGAGAGAAGAGGTAGAGAGGGAGGTGTTAGGCTGCCTCCTAACTGCCTGTTAGCTTCTTTTAGTTTATCCTTTCTGCTTCTTTCAGGAATCCTGTAGGTGGTGCGGTGTTACCTGTGGAGGCGTGTTTAGTGACTGTCAGCCAGGCGGACTGGTTGGCCTGGCCTATATAATTGGACACTTTACAAATGTACTCCCCGCTTTCTTCCTCCGTCACGTTGTACAGCGTCAGAACCTGCGTGTCCGAGCTGTTGACCCCAGAGTGCTGCGGAGGTCAAACATAAGTCAGAGGTCAAAACGGAGCCGGGCTGGACGTGCGAGTCACGCCGGGGACAGGGATGAGCGACATCCGAGCGATAGGACCGTTCCTCGAGAGTGGGCCGTTCTCGGGGATCGTGTCTGACAGGATATTACAGTCTGGATAATGTTGGTCATGTGACAATGAAAAACAAAGCTATAAGAGAACCGTGGATATAAATCTTAAAAGCAAACAAGCAATAACAAACGATTGCGTGCTGGAAAGGAACTGGTTAATTAATAAGCCCTGATCGGATGGAATTCATTTTAGTGGCGTGTGTGATATATTTGCCGCTCTGCTCCACAATAAAAGCTCATAATCAAGACCTATAAATCAATTCAGAATTAATTAGTTCCTATAGCTGCTCCTACCAACATATTTTGCCTCACACTTTATGATGATAATAATAATATGGAAAAAAATTAAGTAGGACATTTTAGTCTCGTGAGAATAGTACTAGTCTAGTATAAAGCCCCTGAGCAAGATCCCTTCACCATAAAGCAACCATAACCCTTACACACCTACCCCTACCCCTGTGCTTCATAAGTACGTGATGTCTTCGAGGGTACATCCAGGCTTCTGGGAGTTCACAATCACAGCACTGGTGTGCTAGCAATTCATCAGCTCACCACCTAAGCGACCCGACTTTTCAAAATCGTATCCAATTGCATTTCCGGCTAAATATCCAAATCCTATATGAACACACCGGTATTGTGTATTGAATTAATTCATGTGTCCTGCATGTAAAATGAATACCATCCAAATAGGGGTTAATATTTAATACCTTTATTATTTAAAAAGCATAAAGACTAGGAATGTAACGATGCACCTACCAATATTTAAAATAATTGGCATAGTTTGTACCTACCTCAGAGCTTTAAGATCATTACGAATAAGATATTTTACATGATTCTGCATCAAGTCGAGTGTATCGTTACATCCGTAACGTTGCTATAGTGTGTAATTAATCATTATTAATGAACAATAATAAACGTGTATGTGTATTTACCTAACCTTTGGTCAATTTGGTGGTGAAGTTGCCGTTCTTACGAGTTACTTAAGAATAAATCATCTGTGAAGGAATCGTGAGCGAATCGCTTTGACCAAACACAGCCAGGTAAAGTAAACACATGTCTGATAGAAATCAAAGCGTTCTAAACACACAAGATCACATTGCGTGTTTCAGGTCGGCCGTGTGTAAATAGGTTCAGCCTGGGATATTGTACACAGACCGGCATGTGTGAATGTTACAATGCCGTGCTATTACCGGTAAATGAAATCTGGTATTTACACAGGGTTCGAGTGTGAAAAGGGGCTATTGTGTTCCGTAGGTGTAACTGTCTATAACAATCAAAACTGGTTATATGACCCAGGACATGTTACACTACACTGGTATTTTTCAAAAATACATCTACTGTGAGAAACATCATTCTTGGCGCTCGGGTGAATCTTCGCTTCGAAATGTCGCTGCTATTTTGTGGTCTATTATACTTTCCTTTATGGAACCGGTACCTGGTTTAATAGCTTTGGGGGTTTCCTGAATGAGGATCAGAATTCAATTTAGAGTTAAGAAATGTAAGAATTCAATATAATTACTGTGAAGCCAACTAGGAACAATGAATACTTAGTTGCCACTGTTGGGGCCCTTGAGCGAGGCCCAACAATGGGTTGTAACGATACACTCTACCCACGATGTGAATCAAAATGAAATCAAGAGAAAATATTTGCTACTAACTTAAGAGCCTTCATGATATGTTTCAATAATATAGAAAATAAAATACTGATTGTTTATTTTAAAAAAAAATCAAAATCAATGTCCTTTTGATTCTGAGATATAAAATAAGAAACCACTTCAAAATCCTTTCGTTTAAGCTTCACGATTTCTGGGTACGTGTCGATTTGTTCGATTATGATTCTTATTCTAGTTTATAGAATAAAACAGCATCGATCATTTCTATATACCGATTAAAAGTATAGAAACTGTAGCTACACAGACATGTATGTTTGCCCCCTGCTGTTAAAAGTGAAAATCAATTCATCTGAAAAGAGGTGAATCGATTTGTCCTGATTCTTATAGAATCGTTACATCCCTGGTCCGAGCGAGGAATAAAAAAAACAAGACACGAGTAACCGTGAGACGTTTAATTTTTTTTTTACCTTTAAGACCCGGATGTAGGGCAGCCCGTCTTCTCCCACTTTGCTGCCGTTCACCTCAATGTGTTTGAGCCACTGGATGTGAGGCTGAGGATCGCTGAAGACTTTACACTCGAACTCGACGTCGCTGCCCACCACCGCCGTACGATTCGCTGGCAGACCGGCCTGGAGGATGGGTCGGTGCGGTGAGCGCTCTGAAACGGATTGAAAAGACAGTCAAAGTACAATCTGCGGCACCTATATATATATTTATTTATATATATTTGTTTATCGTCCGTTTTCCCAGTTCCTGGGGTCGGACGTTAATGTTTGGAGCAGAGTTTTCCGTCCGGATGGCCTTCCTGACGACAAC
>JAOUQU010000027.1:567460-586088 GCA_028566735.1 Ammoglanis amapaensis
AGAAATGGTGCTGTGATTATTGTCTAATGTGCTGTTTACATTTATTTATTTATTTTTCAAATAAGTGAAACAATCAGTTCCTGAAGTACTTGAAATCTGAATAACTAATTAAATATTTGATTAAAAATTTTAATCGAGTCCAACCACTAATATTATTATATAGTTTATATGGGCAAAACAGTGACAAAGCACACAGAAAACACACCAACAACCTGGGAATAATCCCCAGGACCTTGCTACCCACCAAGCCACCCGTTCACAGCATTTACCAACCTCGTTGGTTTCACTTTGCTGTTGCTCCTTCTTGCGTTTTTTCTTATCTTTCTTTTTCTCAGCGTTCTGGTTGTTCTTGCCACCTGAAGATTTCGCCGCCCGGGTTGATTTGACACTTTCACGAACTCCTTTGGGCTTGCCGGAGTCCGAATCCGAGTCCGAATCCGAGTCCACTTGGAGCAGGGCAAAGCGAGATGCTGTTGTGGGTACGGACATCATTGTGGATTCCATCGTGTTCCTGTTAGGGGGAGAGAAAAAAAACGTGTCAGAGCACAGGGTCAGTCATCGTACGCCAACCCAGGAGCACATGGGTCTCGCTCAAGGACCCAACAGTGCCATGATTTGGACCCAAAAAATTGGAAGGCAATTTTGAAAGACACATCATGCATCGTAAGATCATGATAGTTATATAATCTTATTATAAACAACAGACATCACTGGATTTCAAACATCTGGATGGCAGTTTATCATAAACATATTACAGATATTACAGCTGTTCAGGGTTGATTAATTATGATTACAGTAATATTAATAAAGGCCACTTTTGACCCTCATTTAAAGCAGGAAATGTTCCTACACAAAAGTAAATGATATAAAAATGTACAAATAAACAAATGTAGAAATAAACAAATGTACAAATAAACAAATGTAGAAATAAACTAATGTACAAATAATCAAATGTAGAAATAAACAAATGTAGAAATAAACAAATGTAGAAATAAACAAATGTAATAAATAAACTAATGTAAAAATAAACAAATGTAATAAATAAACAAATGTACAAATAAACAAATGTAGAAATAAACAAATGTAATAAATAAACAAATGTAATAAATAAACAAATGTAATAAATAAACAAATGTAAAAATAAACAAATGTAGAAATAAACAAATGTAATAAATAAACTAATGTAATAAATAAACAAATGTACAAATAAACAAATGTAGAAATAAACTAATGTAATAAATAAACTAATGTAATAAATAAACTAATGTAATAAATAAACAAATGTACAAATAAACAAATGTACAAATAAACAAATGTAATAAATAAACTAATGTACAAATAAACAAATGTAATAAATAAATGTAATAAATAAACTAATGTAGAAATAAACTAATGTAATAAATAAACTAATGTAATAAATAAACTAATGTAATAAATAAACAAATGTAATAAATAAACTAATGTAATAAATAAACAAATGTAATAAATAAACTAATGTAATAAATAAACTAATGTAATAAATAATACCAAATAACAACAGAAGCACCGCAGTACGAGCTGGTTTACTTATTATAACACAATAAAGCTTTTATCCAGTAACATGAACGAGTCTTGACTGGTTAGTAGTTTTTAAACTCATTCTAAAAGTACTAAGTTTTATTAATTATAAAAATGTTGTCATTGTTAGCTAGTTAGCACTCGAGCTAACAGAGTCGCTAATACTCAGCTCATGACGGCGCATTAAAACCGTGCATTAAAACACACGAACACACAAAGAATGTATAATTACACCACAGTCCTACAAATATAAACAATAAAACACGAAACACGAAATAAACTTTGTTACCTATTAAAAGCTTTTAGTCACTGAGTTCTCGCTGCTACAGTAAACGCTACGGTGGCCGAAATGAAAGTTAATAAAAAAACGTTTCAAAAATCTTCACCTCAGTGCTTCTCTTTTTTAAAAAAAGTTAGACTTACAATTTAATTCGACATTTTAATCAACTATCTGTCAATTTATTAAATATAATGGTGTTTTCAGTGTTGGGTTACGATTAGAAGTCGTAAGATAAGAAGTGCAAGTCGAAAAAAGGGTGAACAGTCTGTAAATACTGTTACTAAAATAAAATGAGACAGATATGCAAATGAGTATAATTATCAAACATTTATTTTTGGTATGTTACATGTTACATTTCCTATTAAGAAGAAATTGAAATGGAATCAGAGTATTTCATTAGTTGCAAGTAGTAACGTTTCTCCAAGCTTTTGGATCCACAGATCTTTGTTGCACTTATGAACAGATAACAGAACTTTATACATGTATGGAATACAATATCCCACCCTTCCTAACTCTCCTTGTGCCCTGAAAATTGGGCCGCAATCTTTATTAATCATCATATCAATCAGCCAACCGGTCCGAATAACTTTTATTCATCTTCAGCAATCACTTTTATTCTGGTATCATGTTTGTTTAATCACATAAAGCACGTTCATCAAGGATGGAAACCACAATCAAGATCCATTAAGGATAAAGCGAATACAAATTATTTTCTGTAAACCCTTCTAGATGTGGTTTACAGTTGTATAAGTGAGTGCCTGTCAGTAATAGATACAGCGTGTATGATGAATGGGAATGTGAGCCATCTCCTCCTGATGTTGTTTAGCGTACGGCCACAGGTAAAAGTCGATAAGAGCCGAGTTAATACTACAGGTTTGTCCGTCTCTTTCCTTTACCAGCTCCCACAGCCGATTCTTGATTTTCTCTACGCACCAGATGGAGCAGCCTCGGATTTCCACCTCTCTTCTATCACCCGAACGCATTACCTCACCTGGAAACAAGAAGTGAAACAGTAAAGATTCGGTAACAGCCATGACAGGACTTACTATGGATAAGTAACGTTCTGCTGCCCAGCTTTGGAACTCTTTACCACATATCATAATGATCATCAACACATTTTCACAATTCAAGTCAGCATCTGTTTAAGATTGCCCTTTCTATCTAACTGATTGTCCTATTCTATTCTTTTTGAAGTCGTATACTTGTTTTATGTTTCGTGTCTGCTTTCTGCGCCAGTGCTGTTCAAATGGACTATCTTAAACGCATCATTGATTCAATAGAATCAACCAAGTAAATCGATTTGTACTGATTCTTACTAAATCAGTAAATCTCTACTCGTTACACAAGATTTATCAAACACAGGGATGGGATGCACATTTTTGGACTGCGACCTCAGAGGAAACGTATTAAGACACGATGGACCCCTTCGTGCCACCCAGACCTGCTCCAATATCAAGACTAACATCAACTCACCTTTTTTTAATGCCTCCATAAGTGTACTAGAGTACTTGAGTGCTTTCAAGTAAACAAGAGCCTGTGGTACTCTGTAATCAGCAAACATGGTGAGATAGTCCAAGTTTGGTATGTTTCCTTCTCCACGAGCTTCCATGATCCCCCAAAAGTCTGCCACCAAAATCTGAGCCCTCTTGTAGAAGGAAATCGCCTGGCCCTGGGTTATCACCATGAAAGAGTTAATAAATACACATCGGTGGAGATGTAACAATACAATCTATCACAATACTGGGTTCTAGTGTTATCTAAATATTTATTGTACTTTTATTTCTTATGTAGGTGAAAATAAATGGGGGCGGCACGGTGGCTGAGTGGTTCAGCACTGTCGCCTCACAGCAAGAAGTCCCGGGTTCGATCCTTGGGTCGGGCTGGGGACTTTCTGTGCGGAGTTTGTATGTTCTCCCCGTGTCGGCGTGGGTTTCCTCTGTGTACTCCGGTTTCCTCCCACAGTCCAAAAACATGCACAAGGTTGATCGGAAATGTGAAATTGTCTCCCAAGATTCCACCACTTACTGGTGGTTGTCGTCAGGAAGGGCATCCGGATGGAAGACTCTGCTCCAAACATTAACGTCCTACCCCAGGAACTGGGAAAACGGACGATAAACGAATGGATAGAGAGAGATAGATAGGTGCAAATAAATGCATGCCTAATTTGGGAACTTGGTGAATAGCGTCCGATATCTTTGGTATATAATAAATATTAAAATGTAATAGGGCAAGTGAACGTGGGTAAATTTAGTTTAATCACATTTCTCTGCATTCAATGTGGTTTCTAGACTAAATAAATAACTTCTCACATCTACCAAACGATTGTTAATGGTATTGCGACTGATCACACGTAGTCACTGTAGTCATTCTGTACATCTTATATGACAACCCCACCATATACCTCATAGGTGGCTTCATCTCTGTAGGACGGGATATTCTCCACAATGTAGCGCACCATTTTCTCTGCATCGTTCTGTCCGTGGCTTATAAAGTCACGAAAGGATCCACCGTACTGCATGAGCACCCGACCGGCCTCAGTAAGAACCTGGTGTCGCTCTTCAAGCATGGGCATTGGTGTGTCGCTATCTGACCGTAGTACATGCGCCAGGTCGGCCTCGCTCATCTGAGAGAAGTACGAAGGGTCTGTGATGGGCACACCTAAAAGACAGAGAGACACTCTACCCATGATGCAATACAATACTGGGTTTACGATACGATTTGTTCCCAATCGTTTATTTATCTAAATTTTGACTGCTTAAAATCATCACATCTGCGCTTTTACACAATTAGGAATTATTCCTCAGCATTTAACCCATTCTGTGCAGTGAAACACACATTTACACACACACACACACACACTAGTGAACACACGCTACGGGGCAGCACTGTGTACACATGCCCACTACAGAAAGCAGCCCTAACCACGACGCCCTTGAAAGCAGTTAGGGGCTCAAGGGCACTTTATTATTGCCACAATGGTCAAGTTCCCATCTGCTTTTCATCTCAACCATGACCGTCAAAGCTCTTAATCATTTAAATGGAACCACTAAGACTTAGACTAAGTTGTAATATCGTATTGTTTTGTACATTGTGTTCTTTGTTGCACCGGGATCCGAGAGGTTTCATTTCAATATGTACTTTTATGTAGCTGAAATGACAATAAAACCTCTCTGACCAACTTGTACTAGCACAAAGAAAGAAAAAGAAATACTAACAATAAGGGAAACAAATTACCCTCATCCATAGCTCTGGTAACAGCCGCACACAGAGACATGTATCCTTTATATGTGGTTCCTTTATATATAACCTCACACTGCTGGTCCTCTTTGTCCGGCCAGAAGGAGAAGTTCATGGTGTCAGTTACAAACACCCAGTTTATAGCCTGATCAGTATCAAGAGAGGGAGCAAGTTGGTTCATCTTCTTCCAGCCACTTGCTGTAAAAGCTTCACTTTCTCTCAGACTGTAAAGCATCTCCGCCACATTCTTAACACCTTCGTCATCTATGAATACATCTCGGCTCCGTTCCGCCACAAACTGGCCAGATTCCCGAGGAAACAGACGCTGATCCATTCTGAGGCAAAAAAACCCCCCAGAGAATAGTTTGATTACATATATGTATAATAAATAGTTAAGTAACAATACACTTTACCTACAATATGATGACGGTTCATGATATCATTTTAATGAATTTCATAGTTCTATTGTACTAGTTCATAGTTCTACTGTAAATTTTTTAGTTCTATTGTAATAATTCATAGTTCTACTGTCAAACTTTTTTAGTTGTATTGTATTAGTTCATAGTTCTACTGTAATAGTTTATAGTTCTATTGTACTAGTTCATAGTTCTATTGTAATATTTTATAGTTCTACTGTATTATTTTATAGTTATATTGTAATAATACAAAGTACAACTACTACTGTACAAATTTTATAGTTCTATTATAATAGTTCATATTTACTGATATGAATAATGAATAGATGAATACTAAATATTTACTGTACTAGTTCATAGTTCTGTTGTAAAAAGTTTATAGTTCTATTGTAATAATTTAAAGTTCTACTGTACAAATGTTTATAGTTCTATTGTAATAATACAATAATAATGTAAAAATTTTATAGTTCTATTATAATAGTTCATAGTTCTATTGTCATAATTCATAGTTCTATTGTAAAAAAATTATAGTTCTATTGTAATAATTCAAAGTTCTACTGTACAAATTGTTATAGTTCTATTGTACTAGTTCATAGTTCTATTGTAATAGTTCATAGTTCTATTATAATAGTTTATAGTTCTATTGTAATAGTTCATAGTTCTATTATAATAGTTTATAGTTCTATTATAATAGTTCATAGTTCTATTATAATAGTTTATAGTTCTATTATAATAGTTCATAGTTCTATTATAATAGTTCATAGTTCTATTATAATAGTTCATAGTTCTATTGTAATAGTTCATAGTTCTATTGTAATAGTTCATAGTTCTATTATAATAGTTCATAGTTCTATTATAATAGTTCATAGTTCTATTATAATAGTTCATAGTTCTACTCAAATGCAAAAATAATATTACCTTGAAAAATAAACAAAACAAAAAATAGTTTACATTTATTCAATCATTTCAGATATCTTTCATTTCGAATACATTTAAACATAATTCACTAAAAATCTAAACGAAACTAAAAAGGGTTTGAAGAAGCTCTCATCTTATATAGTTGATATTATGAAACATTAATATAATATACAGACCAGAAAAGAAGCCAGTGTTCAGAAAGCACGGGTCTAATAAAACTTGTATACTTGCACACTAACTAGTGCGCCGCGTTAACGATCCCAGCGTACTTCTCACTGTACTACTAAACTACTTAGTATGCTAGTACACACTTTCAAACCTGGCTCACCGGAGTGCATGTTATCTATTCATCCGCTCACATCCGCAGTATGTTCAACATCGCCACCTACTGTAACGGAGCGCACGTCTACATCCATTACAACAGCGATGCGCTGTTATAATGTATCATGTAATGCACTCTTATAATCCAGGGCATAAGTATGTGGACACTTGACTATACACTTTCAACCATCATTAGCATTAAAAAGTTAAACAGAACCTGACTCTGAGGTGTTCAGGTCTGTATTTTCAACAAACCAGTTTGTTCATGGACATTGTACATAACCATTGAACCTGATTTGCATGTTTTGGGACTGTAAGAGGACAGTCCAAGTACAGCAATCAATAGAATATCACAACCTTTTATATTATATCCTCACAATAAAACCAAGAAAGTTTTCTACCACCTCTACAATGAACTAGCCAGCTTATAGTTCTACTGGTAATGTCATGTTGGGTTATATTCCTATTTATCTGCATGTACATGAAATACACAATGTGTGGTCTCCAAACAGGGATTATAGCAGTCGATTTATGTAGACAAGTTAAAGGTACACGAATAAACAGCTTAAAGGCCCATAATATAGATGCAAAATTCAGATAATTAAGGAAAAAACTATCTAGTAAGAAGTTTATAACTTTAACTATAAAAAGTTCATTTGAAGAGAGCATAGTGCAGCAACAAAACCAGAGTCATCATGAATAACAAAACAAGTGATAAAAAACTGGCATATCCTTTTATTTTAAATGACAAACTACAAATGTTTCGGGTAAGGAACTTCAGAGATGAGTCTATATATATATATAAAAAAAAATCCTCAAAATTACATTTGTCCTGACAAAAACAATCTAAATGACATCAATATCCTCTCGTGAAAAAAAACCCCAAGCCATTTTAGACTCAAAACAATTTGGAGAGGCTGAGCACATTGGGTGAATTGGATAAATATAAAGTTCTAAAACCCAGACAGACCAGGAACACGTGAATGAGAAAGTATACATCAAGCCCGTGTAGCCAGGCTTTACAGTAGCCTAGAACATCAGAAAAGTGAAAACACCACAGACACAATGGTATGAGAAAATGACCGATCTTTAGAAGTTTTCTAAATAAGTGGATATTTACATTCTCAAACTCATTTCTTTCTTCAACAAGGTAAGAGAACACAGTCAAATGATTAAAATACAGAAATACTAACAAATCCAGATTCTATGTAAAGTCGGGATCAGTTAAGAGTTGTTGATTAGAGAAAGGAAATCTACAAAATTATTCAATGACACAAAGCCAATTGAAAAGTGAACCAAACAGCACACGTCCAGGAAAGCTCTTAACAACTGCTTTAACAAAAAAGTAAAAACAAAAATTAAAAAAAAAAATCTTTTAAAGATAAGGAACATTCAATATTTCTGCTTAATCAACAAGCTCAAACAGAAATATCACCAAAGAAAGCAGAAGTGGTGAGATGGACATTCCACATATAAATGGACGAATGCTGGCGCTGGAGAGGAGCTACACAGAGCAGGAAGTCAAGACACTGAGGATGAACTTGGTTAGTTGCGGCGTCCAAGAAGATGGAGAGCACTGCATAAATGAGAAAAGAAGTTACGACCAGAAGTATCAAATATACAGTGATTACCCGTGCATTATTATGAGCACCTTTCCAAATAAACCTTTTCCTTTATTCATCGCATACTTGACCATTCTAACACCACCACTAACATCACTCTTGTTATCTGATTAACACCACCCTCAAACATTGTTATTCAAGGTAAGGCCAGACTAGTAAAGAGCCATTTACACACCTAAAAGCTCAGACAAGATGGAGTAAGTAAAAAAAAAACGGTCAAGCATGACTTGCCTGTTCTGTAATAGGTACTGAGCATTTTGAATCTGGTCCTGTGTGCCAGTAATGGTGATGATACGATCTTCTGCGCCCTCGAGGGGTTCATCGATTTTGATCGCAGCCCCAGACTCACGCCGGATCTGTTTAATCCTCTGGCCTCCCTTTCCGATGATCGAACCAGCCAGCTACACACACAAAATTAAAGATAAGAGATGCACAGACAGTCCTGCTTCGTTTAAAGCCGGACGTAGGCATGTGTGCTGCACGACTACTTACATCTTTAGGAATAGTCACTTGTGTGGTAATGAGAGGGTCCATGTCAAAGCCACCTCTTCCACCTAGAGACACAGGGGAAAAACAGACCAGTTAGAACAATAAGGTTTAAAACTGCTAGTCATGTCACAAATCACAGCTAGTCATAATGCTTACCAGAAGGAAAGTTATCCCAGGACGAGTTATCTTCTAGTGTTTAGGTGGAATGAAACGAAAACAGGTAAAAAAATAATGCTTTCAAATAAATCAAGTCGACACGTACAGTCAAAACAAGTCAAAGCAAGATAAAACAAGGAATGTTTGGTTCATCAGAGTGGCTTGACTTTAGAATTGCAGTATTTTAGTAAAAAATAAAATAAACAAGCAGGACAGCTTTGGTACTTTCTCAAATAGAACAATTAGAAATTTATTGATGAAACAAAGTGCAAACCCCATTTCTAAAAATGTTTCCATACCTGCTGTGTTTGTTAAGGAGTCAATGCAGAAAAAAAAAACATGCACAAATCACTTGTAGGGATTCTTAAAACATGTCAGTTTTATGAAAGCCTTCAACTGATACCAGCATATCAAATGAGTTTATTAAATTATTAAACAGTTTGTAACAGACAAAACTTATCATACTGCATAACAATACTTACCATAGCTGCCATCATCCTGCAAGGACACAAAGAAAAATCATTATTCAGCTAACAAATGTAATCTATTCCCTACAGTGTGCAAGAAAGCTGTTGCCAGGTAACAGAAGGAAGTAGGAAGTCTTTCGTACGGCTACTAGTTTAGAGGAGGGTCGTGTAATAACAGCTCATAGGATAGCAACACTACAGAGAATCAATGGACAAAAAGGATTTATTCAAGTTTACTTACCATACCACCAAAGCGATCCCCAGGTCTGCCTCTTCTATCACCACTGTGGAAAGAAAATGTAAATTAGCATTGGATATTTGCGACAAATGACACTTAAGCAAATGTCGAAACACAAAACAAATGCTCGTTTTAGAAAGCTAGCATTCCCAAAATTTAGCTAGGATTATTAGGGAATTTGACAGCATTCTGGCTGTCTCAAATATTTACAGACATTTAGAACTTTAGCTTTAACTTTATAGATTTGTTCTAACAATTTAACAGTTGTAAAATTAAAAAATAAAATGGAAAGGACTTACTGCCTTCTGTCATCAGCGTGACTACGGTGAGAGCCATAAGAATAATCATCACTGCAAACATACGAGACAGTAATTAAAAACTTTTTCATGTTGCCTGGTATACTATACATGTAATAATCCACACAAATCTGCTTACCCACGACGATGGTGTGGAGGTCCTCCAGGCATATTGCGGGGTGGCCTTGACCCTACTCTGCCACCTCTTGGAAATGGTGGGCCACGACGTGGGCTACCGTCATCGTAGTCTCTGCCTCTAGGAGGCATGTGACCACGAGGACCAGAGCGTGGGGGCATTCGGTCAAACCGGTCTCGTGGGGAAAAGCCTCCCATTGGCCTGCGACCCCGCTCATCATGCATTGTGCTGTAGCCACCGTAATCATATGTTTCATCGTAGAAGTTGGGGTCATAAGGCTGTGCCCGACCTTTAATGGGTGCCTAGAATAATACGGAAACATGTTTAAAATCCAGTAGACCGACAATGCCATTTAGGTACAAAACCCCCCCTTAAGATCGTACCTCAGAGATGAGCTCCAGCATGGTCTTGATGCACTCCACAACCTTGTCAGCTTTTCCCCCAACCAGTACCACACGGTCTGTTGACTGAGGACAGCACTCCTGGAAAAGCTTGATAGTGGTTTGGGTGTTCTGCAAAAAAAACAAAACAGGAATGGAACTCCAGTAATTTTTTAGGCCTAGTAATAGAGGGACACTTAAGATAAACCAATAAAACCTCACCTCACGAAGCTCTTTGATTTTAGCACCCTTCACACCAATGATGCTTCCAGCTAAACTTTGGTGGATCAAAAGTCTCACTTCACAATCGAAACTCAATCCATCGTGATGCTGGTACTGACACAAATCAAAGCCCATTTATAAGCGCTGAACATTAATAAGATCAATGAAGGACAAAACTAAGAGTGAGCAGAGCTTACCTCCTCAAGTGTGGGAATAATCTTCAAAAGAATATCTCCAATGGTTGCGACATCGGCACCGATAGTCAGAATCCTTCAGTGGTATAATTGAATTGTCACACAGGAACAGAGAGAAGTGAGAACACATTACAAGAACAAAACACTCATTTATTATAATTAAATTGTCAGAGTGCATATGATATATATATATATTTCTTTAAAACTGCCTGGCGTTTCATGCACTCCCTCATGCTTTGGACTGCACAGACACAGACGAGCCAGAAAGGGAATGAAAAAAGGCAAAGCTCCGTTTTTTTTAAGCGGGAAGAAGGAATAGAAAAGAACATAGTTCAATAAGTAGTGACAAAACATTTGCCTTCAGACAAGAAATTAGAAACCGAATGAGAAACAAAAGGAAAAATCTAAGGTTTTCAATAAGTATAAGGAAAGCAAGAAGTCCATCACCATTGGAGGAAAAATTCTCTTCAAAAGGAGAAAACTGAGGTAAATAAAAAGAATTACAGCCCAAATAAAATGAGCATTTCACTGTATTAAAAATTTTAATTATACAGTTGCAATAGAAAGTTTATAAACCCTTCTTAATGTACTGGTTTAACATATTACCCATCGTGTGTCTAATATTAAACCATATCACCTGTATGAACAGACCACAAACATGTACAACAAAGACCGCTAAAGCTTCACTGACGACAATAATTTTTAATGGCATTACTTCGAATTATAAAAAAGACTAGATCACTGAACACAGCATTGTTTTAGTGATGTGGGGACGCTATTTACTTATTTAAAAGCTATTTTGGGATGTGTGTAAACATATTGCTTTAGCAGATACGTTTCAAAAGTCCTTTCTAAAGCATAGTTTACCCTACTTTTCTAGACAGCCGACAAATTTCCCCAAAGTACCAGAATACATCTACAAAGGGTTTGCAAACATTAAAAACTGTATAATTAACTAAGAGTCCAAAATATACTCAAGATCTGAAATATGCAAATTATGTAATGTAATTTATAAAAAAAATTGGTGAGGACAAAGAGAAAGAACCTCAGAAAAGGAGGGAGTCATAAAATGACAGTACAGGCACTTTGTGTAACATTACAGCACTTTAAACTGACACTTATGACATCATTGTAACCATAATTATCAGAGGACATCTAAGGCAGTAGGGATTATAAAGTACATGAAGGACATCATTAACAGTACTGGTATTGTCAGTAACATATGGATAATACTTGGAGGTTGGAGAATCTTGAGTGGCACGTACCGCTCGGGCCCACTGCTGTCTGGGACTGACACAGTGGCATTGTACTGCAGGGACGGGGCCAAGCACCCAGAGCAACCATGTAAGGCACCCAATAGGAATGGGCGCGATTATGGGCAGGGCCAACCAGGGAGTCAGAAGGTCAGGCGGCAACGCAGGTGGGCGGGACATGTCGATCCAGAATATTGGAATTGGCCAAAAAAACAAACAAAAACAAGGAACAGGGGAGAGGGAGTGGAAGAGGAGTACAATTTTTAATTGTGAAAAATGTCATAGTAATTTCATAATATTAATGCTGGAGGAAAATGGAGGACAGGACAAAAGAGCAAATGAGTGTGTCTATTAATGCTTGCTTTTAATCTAATCTGTAGTAAAGTTAGAGCTGTGAATGGAAACGATTACAAAAACTTAACCCCACTCAGTGCTACAAAAGATTAACACTACAAACTAGAAACAACACATTAAAATAACTAGTATCACTTTTTGCCATAATAATCTAAACCTAATGTACAAATTTGCTACTCATTACAATTTACAGCTCCAACATGTGTATGTGTAAATGTGCATGAGCTGATGCCCAGAACCTAAAAGGCTATGTACTCACGTCAGACCGCAAAGCTTTGATATGCTTGCCTCCTTTCCCGATTACAGCTCCTGCATTCTGGCACGGACAAAAAAACAATTTATATATATACATAATGAATAAATGACTCAGGATTAGGGTGCTCACTTTGCTCTGCAGCAACACACGCAGTTCCACAATTTCATCAGATGTCCGAGATCGCTTATAAATTGGCTCATCATCAGCATCTTGTGCTGGACGTTTTCCTAAAAACCAAAAAAAAAAAAAGTGAGTTATTTTATAGAAACGTTCATACATTCGACTCCTTTTGATAAAACCTAAAGTCTCATCCAAAAGTAAACGGTTCTGTCTGATCCGCTTAAAGGAAATCTCTCCGATTATTTCGATGCTTTATTAATATAAAACTGGGTTCCACTCCCAACCAATGTAGATCCTACTGTTTGAGAATCTAGACTCAAATATACGGGGCTGCATAGCACGGTCACCTCACAGCAAGATGCGCCAAAGTTGATGCCCGGGTTGACCCCGGACTAGTAAGTACTCAGATTTGGACTCATAGTTGCCCCATGCATGTGTAACAAAGACGACATAGTGGCATAGTGACAATATGTAAAAAGTGCCCTTGCGCCTAGATAATAAATCTCACCATTGCTTTCTGTGCTGGCAAAAGTCTCATCCTCCAGCTCCAGCTGTTGGACTTCACTTTCTGTCTCCATGATGACGTCTCCAATAGATGTTCGGAATCAGAATCTAAAGAATGGGCAAACACAGGAAGAAAATGAATGAAACACCTATATTACTGCCGTTTGCAAAATCTCAGGATGTCTATCTTTATAATCATTACACCAATCTTCAGCTACAAAAAGCACTAGTTTAAGAAGGTTCATAACACCAACAATCATTAAGCAAAACACTAATGTTATAACCTCAGCTGTACATAGAATATACAAATCTTAATAGATCACATCGATATTATACAAATCAGTATTTGTAATTGATGTAATTATCCGAATTGACTCAAAACGACGCATTTCCTCACAACACAAAATATACAAAATAAAATAAATAATAAACAAAGCGCGCATCGACATATAAATTATTTATTTTTTGTAATACAGTGTGTATTTATTGTAAATAAATAATACCAAACAGCTAGTTCGGGCTAACCTGTTGTAAATTTAACAATAGAGTCAGGCCAGCTCGCTAATAAGCGAACTTCCTTGTGATAGAAACGACCTGCCTAAACCAAGCTAACTCAGGACTGCGTTTTAACTCATATTAACACACAATGGCTTCCACAGCGGCCTAATCTTGTTCACTACCTAGCACACTAGGACTAGATTTGAGACGCGGCCTCGATACTCGACGTCGCTGCTGAAAAAAACAACAGCATCCTAACGCACATTTTACTCAAGAAAAAAATTAAAATAAATATAAATATATAAATTTATATATATATTATATGGAGCAAATTTACTAAAGCCTGATTTTATTTTAAAAGGTACGAATTTTCATGCATTCGGTTTCGCAACGCCTCGACGAAGTAGCTAACGCTTGCTAGCTGCTAACGCCGTTATTAGCATACACTTCGCTTTCCGTGTATACACGAGTGAAATATTTAATACGTTCAGAATACCGACTAACAAACACACGCCTTTAAAAACATAAAATAAAAAATAATTATCGCGGTTATTAATTACACATTTGAAAACCGAGGACAATAAAAACATGGCAACCAACCGTTTAACGGGAGAAGTCTTCCTGACGACGCTACACACAGGCCTGCCGAGAAGACGCCTCCGTGCAGACAAATGAAAGGCTTGCCCTCCAAAACTAGCGCGTTCTGATTGGTCCAAATCGACCAGAAGGGCGGAGACTCAAGCGTCAATTGGACAATTTTACTGCCAATCTTACGTTTCCTGAGCATGCTTGTTATCGCGGTGATAAGCTGCTGTTTAGCTACTCACTAGCATTAACACTAGAAACATGATCCCACTCTTTAATACCAACATTTAATCAAAAGTTGCATTGCATTGTTTTAATATTAGCGTATTTTGCAGAATTGGGGCTTACTGGTGAGTTTTAAGTGTGTTTTTGTAAAAATGTATGATGAAATACAACTATCAACTAGTTCTGGCTTCTGCAACACTAGGCTGTTTTTTCATGGACTGTTTCCTGCCAGCTTTATAATTGTTTAAATCCTTATTTTCCGATTTAATTATAATAAACAACCGATAAACAACCATCACCAATCTAGTGGGTTTATCCAGACAGATTTAAAGTTTAGGTGCCAATACCTATAACTACTGGTATTGTGTTAATTTGCATGTTCTCCTTGTATTTGAGTGGGTTAACTGTTTATTTGCACAATCCATAGACGTGCAGGTGAGGTGAACTGAAAGCAGAGTCCATGACTGTTTAGTAAAAGATTGTATATTTTGTCTAATAATTAACTACTGTAACCAAAAAGGTGTGTGTGAGACGGGGGTATTTTTTAACAGTAATTTAAGAAACTATAATCTAAATTTGTAACGTGATCTCTTATGTTTAGATCTGAGCTGCTTCACAGGACTGAACGAGAATGCCAGTGGTTGATGTTAACCAAGTCACTCAGACATGGCTACACTCCATGTGGCATATTGAGGTTCCTCAAACGTGGCTGAATGCATGTATTGAATGGGTAACAGAAGAAGCAGGTGGCGTTTCCCTGACTCAAGATCAGCTCAATCAGCAAGTCATTGATCAGTGGCTTCATACAGACCTAAGAGACCTTGTGCACCCTGTCTTGCCAGCCAGAATCTCAGAGGCTCAGAAGACAGAGCTCGATGGCTGTTACTGCCTCCAATTGGACTCGCTCCTGGATGTTAGCCAGCCAGCTTACTCTCAGCTACAACGTGTCCGGGGTTCCGATTGCACCAACGAAGAAGTCACGGCGATTACTCAGGCCACTCAAAGGCCTTGGGAGGCAAAGCCTACTCGCATGCTGATGCTGCAGCTTACCGATGGGGTGCAGAACTTAGAAGGCATGGAATACCGGCCCATCCCGGTCCTAAATGCTAACCTGCCCCCAGGAACCAAGCTACAAGTGATTGGAAGGGTGGCGGTCCGCTTGGGGGTTCTACTTCTCAAGCCAGAGAATGTGAAAGTTCTGGGTGGAGAGGTTGAACAGTTGGTGGAAAGGTATTCGCAGAGCAAGGTGCTCTGCAGGACTCTAGGATTGCCCGAGGAAGACCATCATAATGAAGCAGTGCCAGAAGGCCATGAGGTCCTACCACAAGGAAGGATTGAGGGAATACTGGACAGTGGGTATGAAAGCCTGAATTCGCTAACTGGGACAAGAAATGAGCTGACCCAAACTAACCAGTCAGAGACCTTGAGATCGAGACAGGGTGGAGCTCATGTAAATGAGGTTCCAGATGAGCGTTTTGATGAAATACCTGATGACTTTGATGACTTTCCAGATAACTTTGACAATCCAGAGGACTTTGATGCTCTTCCAGATTTAGAAAACGTTCCTAATACTGGCGACTATCATACTGCTGTTTCAAATGATGTTAATGACAACCTGGAGGACTTTGATGACATTCCGATGGAGGAGTTGGATAGTATCCTGTCACCTACAGATCCAGAAAACGTACCCAGCAATATAGTCATAAAAGAAGAAACATTTCAACCACATGTTCCAGGCTTCCATGTTGACCAGTCCAGTGTAGCATCTTCAACCTTGACAGACAAGTCCTGGTCATCCTCAGAACCCAAGATGGCCAGACTTGAGCCCTGTAACAATGTCAAACCAGACACCTCCATCCTTCACTACTTGTGCATCTTGCAGGCAGGGATTTGGCCACCTCCCAGTTCACAAGTGGTACGACTCCAAGCCTTTATTGTCACCTTACTGGGAAGCCTGCGCAGTAGTGGAGGGGAATGGAAACTCAGGGCTACTATATCTGATGGGACTGGATATCTTGATGTTGATCTAAGTGACACATTGCTGGAGAGTCTGATCGGCTTTTCAGCTTCAGAGTCCCGGGTGCTAAGAAAAGATCAGACGAAGCGTGGACTGGTAGATGCTGGGATACAGAACTGTCAGAGGAAGCTAGTGGATCTGTGCTGTGTGATGAGTGTAAGGTTAAACCCTGATGGCTCGGGGTTAGTACTCAAAGCTGAGCCTCTCTCAAATAAGGAGTCTTGTGAACTACAGAGGAGGGTAACCGAGAGGAAGACCACATAAACTGCTAAACAACCTATTTGCTATTTTTTAAATGTCTAGTATTTGTTGTTATATTGTTTCTGATATCAGAGCCCTCATGGTAAGCAGACAGATATTTGCTAAATAAAATATAAACTATACTATATTTATATCGTCACTCAGTGTTGCAGACGTTTCCAAAAATACATTCTTATAGTATACGGTCCAGTCATGGCTTGTCCAGTTTGAGTGTTGGCGTCATGGTTTGCTGAGTGTTAATTGATCCCATGGCTTCGGTCCATCCTGTCACGACATCAAATCATTGCACCACGCAAAGCACTTTGTTAAAATGTATTTTAATTTACCAAATCATCAACAGCTTAATCAGCGGATTGGTTTTAATATTCTTGTGTCGCATTCAGTCGCTTGTGTCATTACTGCCTCATCCTGTTCAGGGAGTTCATTCCCAAATTTGAACCCTGGATCCTAGGTAATAATGGACTATCAGTTTACAGATGCACCACTCGAGGACCTTGGTTATGCTCAAATTAAACACACACACACGTTACTCAGTTAATTAACTAGATCTTTTAACGTGTAGACTTTGTTATTCCAAAAATAAGCCTGAAATGTGTGTCGATGCAAATTCCATCTGATTTATGTATACACAAAGTTTTGTACATATTTTTGGGCCTATTTTGTCATTTAAATCCATCGTACTGTTATAAAGCATATAGAAGTATATAGATTTTAAATGTATCAGAAATAAATGTAGTATAATGTCTGAAGGTTCAGAAGGTATTTTAATTTGTTTACCGGACCAGATCTTATAAGGTAACTTTAAGTCATAAATATTATCATTTCACCACTACATCTGAAAAGTGATTAATGTTAATAACATTTATGTTGCACTAAATGAAACTAATATAAGCACTAATTTACTAATTTAAGTGGCACTAATTTATGCATTTTAACTTGGGCTGATCACCTGGGTTCATAACATCCATGCATCATTTAGTTTTTATTTCCATTTAGTTTTTTTTAATACACTAAACAAGTCGACAGTCTGTTACAGGGAACGGGGTGCGGAGACACACACACGACAATTTCAGTATTTACAATTTACCTGACATGCATGTTTTTGTACTGTGAAAGGAAACCAGCCTACCCATAGGAAACTCTACACAAAGAGCACCAGATTGCCTAACACGGGAACCCAGGACGTCTTGCTGTGAGGCGACTGTGTGACCACTAAATCGCTGGTTCATGCCAGTGTTAACAAAACAAATTATGATTTGAATTTTATCCTGTGTCCTAAAACTTTTTTATTAAAAGCTATACATTGCATTAAGCACTATTGTTGTCTTTTTATTGAGTTTTTTTTGTAATAATATTAAAAACATGTTAAAGTATATGTATCACTGAGCAAGTATAATGATAATCAATATAGCCGCAAGCGACTATACTGGACCCCTATAAAGACCGATACGACAGTAAGAGCAGTCTGTTGATATGTCTGTGCACTGTAGAGCCTTGTAGGAGATGTCTGGCACAAGCACTAGCAAAACATGAGATTTTACATTACATTTTACATTACACTGCATTTAGCCGACGCTTTTATCCAAAGCGACTTACAATGAGCAGACAGGGTTAAGGGTCTTGCTC
>JAOUQU010000027.1:593371-604254 GCA_028566735.1 Ammoglanis amapaensis
TATATAACAGTTTTGGATATACGCTAACTTACATCACAATCTGACCATTAAGGACAGAATGTTTAATATGTCCCATCCACTAACAGATGCCGTGATGGAGTAATAATCAGTGTTTTTAATTTTCTTACCTATATATGATCATAATGTTATGTCTGGGATGTGTATATGAGCAATTGTGGGATCATCTTAGAAGAAATTTTAGCTATAATTATGTGATCTATGAAGATCTTAGTGAAGATGACCTTATAAAGATGTTGAATACTTAGATAGCTGAGGAAATTTCGATGATGTGTACATAGATGTGTACATTCAAACATCTAATTATTAAAACAATCGGCTTCTTCTTGCTGCTAGTACTACTTCTACTACTTTTATAATGCTTTACATAAAAATGAAAGGCTAGTCTGTAATGATGGTCAGCAGGAAAGTCAGCGATTAACCTTACTTATAGTAATTTTAGAATTATAACTGATACAAACAGGTAGATAGAACGAAGGATTGAACTTGTTTATTGTAAACAAAGGTAGATTGTCACTGTGTGATTTCTATTTTACTTATAAAATTTTGTTTAAGCTTAACTAAATCAAAAAGCTTTTAGGAATAACAGTTTCACTGTCAATGTCTGGCAGATTGACTGGCTTATTGTTTGTGTGTCTGTGGGCTATGAAGTGTCATTAATGCCAATGTACTGATTCCTCTAGATATTATGGAAATCATTGGCAAATCATACTAGGGATCTTCAAAAAGTTTCATTTAGTTTGATCAGTTGTAGTTTAAAGCAATACGGGTGGGAGAAACGTTAATTTATTGTGTCTGAAAGACTTCATGGGACTTCTATCATTACATTGTTAATAATTGTTAATAAAATTGTGGAAACCTTTTGAAGAACCCTCGTATTTAGCAATGGGGACAAGAAGATTTAGGTAATAGACCTGAAATCTTTAAATAAAGTAGATTAAGCCTACACAATGCCTGGTGTACTGTAAAATGTAAACAACAATGACATCGCTATTACGGATATACCATTGATCTGATGCACTTCGTGATAACAAAACATTCATGATAAATTGCATGTAATAAAAACGTCATGCCGTACTTTGTGTGCGTCTACATTTATGGGAAACTGTGTACATCATTCGAGTAATAAAGCAGTCAGTACCAGTCCTTCAATACTAGTCACTCCTGACAGCTTTGCTAGACTTAACATCGACCGGTGGCCGTGAGCATGTCAGAACTGACAATAAGATCTAAAAGAATAAATTGGACAACTGTTCTGCCAATGTTAATTCAATTAAAGAGGCGACAATGCTGCTACCAGGGCACACAAAATGCTAATGCAAAAGTATAAACATCTATATATCTATCTATTGATCTGTATGTATGAACAGAACGTATGTATTATTCTATTATAACTTCAAATAACAACTTTATAGCAAGAGTATGACTTTCGTTTTAAATGTCTTGGAAAGGGATTTCTAACAAGTCTATTATGACAACTTTCCAACTTTTCTTTTTACATTTAGCGGGCATTTTAATCCAAAGTGACATTACAGTTACACAGTACATATTCTCAGAAATTGAGAATTAAAGCTCAACAGCAGCTGTCGGGCAGTAGAGGGGCTTAAACCAGTGATTTACAGGAGCAATACTTTAACCACTAGGCTGTGGTTGGACTATTTCTATTTAAAAACAAGGATTTTTGACTCTATATTCAGAATACAAGGCATGTCGAACAACTAACTGGCTGAGAAAATCTCATAAACAGATGGGAGAAGAGAATGACTGAACTGATCAATCAGTGGATCAATGGGGCTGTTTTGACACAGCACATTAAAGCCTAAGTAATTGCCAGAGGGCTTAATGCTTTTAAAAACAGAGCCAATAGCCCTCGATGCAGTCTAAGTTCTTTACCCTAAATGTAGAGCGGAATCCTCGGTGGAGCAGTAAGTGTTAGTGTGTATTAGTGCTTTTGTGAATGTGTAAGTGAGCATGAAAACAAGCTCTGAAAAAACACACAATGCTATGTTTAGTTCCAGTTCTCAAACAATAAAAATGTACCAGATGCCGAGTATTAATTATTTCCTCCTATTAACACCGATTCAAAGTGCAACATGTCCTGTTCTTAACATGTGGCACAGCGGCAGAAAGTGAACAAGGCCAGTGTGTAAGCGCTGTAAAGAACCAGAAGGAAAAAAAACGTTAAAAGCTTTGCAAAACCCTGCAAAAATGCCATCTCTCATGAAAATTTCAAGACAGGACTGCTCTCAAAGCCATCAGATCACGGCTCATAACTGGGGTGGCTTGACGGCTATCCTGTGAAACCAGGCAGCCAGGAGCTTGTGGTCAGCGCTAATGTTTTACATCACTAAACAGAGATTAAATGGTTGGACTCCAGGACTCGCGTAGTGGAAAAAAGCACCTAGAGGGTATTAGTGCTATTAGCATTTCGCATCTATTCATCAAACTGACCACATTATCAGTGCTCAGGGTGAAAACCTCCATTGGCAGCTCCATTGGCAAACATAGCGTGTCTGACGGACCTTTGGTGAGAATATTCGAATGACTCAATTGTATCTTGACCCAGAACAGTCTGTCCTCATATAACAACACGGACATATAAGTTTTCTTCAAGCGATTGGAGGGAATCACAGACTCTGTATAAAACTTGCAGAATTAGTACTTACAGTTCCACAATAAAACAGGCACATTACATGTGGCTATTAAAGTGCACGATTAAGCCAGATGCAAAGATTTCATTTGGCCAGATGTGATTAGTAACGACAACAAGAGCTTATTAGTAAACACTGCCAGACATTTGTAAAAAAAAGTCTTCACACTACACAGCATCATAACATTTTTATAACCTCAGCAAAAATGTTTTTGGTTAAATGTGTAGCCACTGGGCATCACTTTGATTTTGCATCATCCTGACATGAAAATATTCTTTTTAAAGCTTTTTCAAGAAACAAAAAAATGTAAACATCCGTTGATGCTAATTGTTAGACCGATGCCCTTCACTTCGACATGTCTTATATCCTATCAATTCCTCATTCACTTAAACAAACATCACAGTAAAGACATTTTGTACCAATAAGTGACAAGAAAAGGGAACAAAACTTACAATCTGCCACAAGCAGTCACAACTTCAATGTTCTTGCCATAAAGTGGTGTTTATATCGAAAGGGAACGAACTGATACCACACAAGAAGAAAACAGACCAGTAAAACCCAACACATTGAAAAAGAAACCTTCATTCGCCACTATCACCTTCTTATACCACTTTAAACCATTCGGTCTATTTATTTGGGTTAAAATAGGAATATACGCTTGGGTTTTATCTCTTCTTTAGATAATAGTGGTGGAGCATCCATCCAAAAACCATCCATGTATGTTGCATAATATCTGTTATCAACCTTTTGGGAGAGGTTCATTAAAAATGATGACCACTAGTGAAATAATATCCATTGTTTGTTTTAGTACATTCACATTAAAGGTTCAACTGTAATACTATTCATTGCATTCTTTCTATGATACAATGTGAGCAAAATTTGCAAAATGCTTCTAAATTAATCACATCACTAATTTCTTTTAACATGGCCAAGCGTTAAACTCTCTATATTTTTATTTATTCATATAAGTGGAATTACAACTTTGTTTAATAATGGTCTGTTCTCAGGTCTTAACACAGCAGTTCGTCGGGAATATCTCACTAATACTAGTATTCTTGACACATTGTTGTTATATGACTGCCGAGGTTGCTTTCAGACATAACAAGAGCTTTGTTGCCTTCAAAATGCAGTTTTGTTTAGTCTGCTAGAAAGCATTATCCTAAGAGGGTTTTTTCATGTTTTTGAGCATTGAAGCCGCTCTTTGTCACTTTATATTACAGACTCAGAGAGAACGTGCAGACTCGAGACAGAAAGCCCCAGATTGCCTTGCCCAGGAAATAAACCTGGAACCCCGCGACAGTGCTAACCACTAAGCCACCATGCCGCCCTTAATTCATGATTCATATATTTTTATGAGGCACTTCATTCTGTTTGGTGTCACAACTGGAAACATTAGGCACAAAGCGGAAACATAACATGAACGATCCACATCATTCACATAGATCTTTGAGGAAAGCCTGGAAAGCACAGCAAGCAAACAGAAAGATGCACCACAACTAATTCCTCACAATCGTTACAAGAGGCAAGGTTTGAACCCAGGACCCTGCTGCTGTGTGAGATCTTTTACATGATACAACCGCATTTGGTTTAGATCAGCACATTCTATTGCTCGCCATGCTGCAGATACGGATCCTTTACATCCAGAGATTCACAGACACATCAAGATTCAGTGTAGGATTTTTTTTCCTGAGGTATATCAGATGGCTGTGGTCAATAGGGTAACAAAGCTTTAGGACATATAGTCTCCTTATAGCCCGTGGACTTCCTTTTACAGTAAAATGCATCTGTACATCATGTTTCTGGGCAGTCTCTGGGCCACATTCACACAAGAATCTCTGCATTTGTTTCAGAATAACTGTCACATTCACTGGGAGAGCGTCGGCATGTATCAACGTATAGCTCGATTTTTGTCATCGTTTCACTTTATAACTTGCCTTTTACATCACATCATATCAAACAGTTCGTTTATTAGGAAGCCGTTTCCCATTCCAACGTGTCACTGTTGGGATGAATTGGTACAAAACCAGAGAAAAACCTTGTCCCGGGAGACTCGAGGTTTCTATAGACACACATGTCATTGTTTAACAAGTAGATAAGTCAGGAAGCTTGTGGGAAGTTGTCCATATATTTTTGATCGTGTCTCTTGGGGCAAACGTTCATCGAGGCCAGACATTTGCCCTATGCTCACACACATTCTGTTCATCCCCCTTGACCATCTCAGCATATTAATAATTCAAAAAATAGATCACCAGTCAATATCCATCTTTTCTTGGGCAATTAAATAATTCACTCATCTTAAATGACTAGAGTTGTGTAGAAAGAAATGATAAGAAAGGAAGGCGTAGTTGTTTAAACAGGTGATACATATTTACCCTTTTTGCTTTTTCCTGGAATTACCTTTTCAACTCTTGATTTATTTACTCTAGTTCAGTGAATAACAACCACGCAACCTTTCCAACATGTGACAACAATACTGAGATTTAAAGTATCTGCAGCATTGTGCTAACGTGCTAGACTTCAGATCAGACTTTAATATGATTTTTAAAATGGAGCATGACCTGTGATCACGAATGCATGAGGATAAAAATGAATATCAGGCAGTCAGCTCAATGTGCAGGTATAAAATAGCCTCGAGTGTTTGAGACACACCCAGACGAGCACCAGTGTCTGCCTCTGTTGGCGTCTGGTATTTTCATCAATCACTTAAATCTCACCAGATCTTCAGACATCACATCAACTGCAGGTCAATGAAAGTGAGAAAAGGATCAGCGACCAGTACAAAAAAACAGATATCATGTGACGTGAGAACGTAATCTCATTATTCTGCCTTTTACGACTTCACTTTTCTTTCAAAACTCATTCGGAATGGTAAACGTGTCTAAACAAACAACACGTTTGTGATTCAGAATGTTTGTGTGTGTGCGGTTAATTAGGCATCTGATGTGAACGCAGCTGCGCTGGAGGACCAGCTGGGTTTGGAGTTTTTGTTCTGCCATTCTACAGCACAGAAAGGATGGAGAGAAAAAGCCTGAGGAAGTGAAGGAGCTGGAAAGACCACAGCTTTCATTTAACGCTGGGAATTAACATTCCAACACAGCTCTGCCTCACCATTCTCACAGAGTCGCTTCTTTCTTCAATGCTACATTTTTTTTGCTCCCTTCTTACCATCAAAACCTCACAAGAGTTCTGAGGTTCTTCTGGCTTTCTGAGTCTGGTATCGGGAAATGTGTTCTCTTTTCACTTCAGTGCTTTAAAACCAATAAAGCTACGATAACGAGAAAAGCTTCTATGGCCATTTTGTATTATTTTATAGTGTAGAATAAAACTCAAATTTTGTTTCCAGTTACAAAACAGAATTAAGTTGAAGCAAACCAAACAATTACGTATTGGCACTTTCATCAGTTGAACAAAAAATTGTAAGATCTGTATGTAGTGTCAAACTGTACCCAGGTGGAATAGCAAGAGTCTAAACTACTTCTGAGTTGCCGCCGATCATCACTCTTGCCATTCCAAATTGCCATGAACAAAATAGTGCACTGTAGTGCCAGTCCCAAGCCTGGATAAATAGGTGAATTGGGTGAGGAAGGGCATCCAACTTATACTAAGCAAATTACAAACGTGCATTACAATCCTCTATAGTGACCCCTAATGAGAGCAGCCAAAATAATCTTTTTTTTAACTCGAAATTGCATTACGTTAACAAAACAACATTTGACTCGAACAATTAGAGTAGCTTTTACATTTATTACCCATTACTTCATTCAGATGTTGGACGGTGAATTTGTTCTTTGTATACATTCAGCTCGTTTTGGTATCTCACGCGCACAAACGCACACACACACCATTAACTCACATCCACATAATGACAAACTTTGCACTACATTGCTATCACAGGTCTGATCACCCACCCCTCCCCCACCCCAGCACGTCCATAAAACGAATAAAATAAATAAAAAATGCAACATTCAGGAGTCATGCACCTAATATACAAACACAACAAAGATTTCTACACGGAAATAAAAACACAGCAGCGGTGCTCGCAATTCAGGTGGAATTGCACCAGTCACGTAATGCAAATTCACTTAAGCCAGCTGATTATTTTGAATACACTGAATACTGAATAATGATGAATGTAAGAAGTGATTCTTACACCGGATGCACTGCAAGGCTGGATATATAGTGCGCTGATTTGAAATAAATGTGAAATGTGATATGTAATATAATCGTACACGTATAGAATATATGTATATATAGATGATACGATATAATGATAATGCTTTCAGGTGGATACAAAGGCAGCGCCAATGTGGTCTGATTGAACATACGGAAATGTGAATCGTCTACATATAATAGCACCGTCAATTCCTTATTACAGACTGGGATCAACATTCTTTTAAAATTGGAAACAAGGATATGGCTTGGCATTTTGTAACAGTGTGCCTAATTGCGATTACAAATAAGTATCAATCTATCAATATCAGTATCATTAGTGTCGAATAAATTCAAGTAGCTGTTAAGTGCATGTAAAACAACTTTCACAGAATAAGTTTCAGTAAGAAGAACTTTCTTGGGTTCTGGATTCAATGTGTGAAAGATCAGGGAACAGAGTATTGAACTCGAGATCTGAGCTGGGGTCCAGATTGGCGGGCTCGAGTTCTGGATCGTTCTCATCATCGCTCTCGGCGCTGTAGTCCACTTCCTCTAGGTAGACGGGCTCATCTTCGTGCATGACGTAAGTGGTGGGGCTGTGGGACACCAAACGTGAGATGTTAAGGCTGGATTTTTCAAAGCTCTCACAAAAAAACAAACAGCCAACTCTTGTACATGTAAGTGCTCAGCTCATTTCTGGTGTGCTAGCTTGTCTTTTTTATCACTGCGCTACCTAAACTGTCCTTAGAAATGTTTAAAATTAGGACCACCTCTACTAAAGAGCTGTCCTGTTCTAAAGGAGTAATACACTACCTCCCAGCCAATCAAACGTCAGCATCCTTATACCATGTGGTCACGGTCACAAGTTAATATTATTAGTAGCCTATAAAGCAAATGCAAAACTGACTAGGGGTCTTTCAGTGGTTTACACCTTAATAAACATAACTTCTCTGTCTGTCTCACTTGCTCTCGCAGTACCTTCCTACCTCTCTCTATCGCTCTAACACAATAACACACTGATGGGTTTATGGCTCTTTTGTTCAGCAGATAAATGCTTTAATGTTTTTGCGCGTTCGGCACAACTCTGTGGTTTGGCTGGTTTCAGTGGCTTTTTAATGGTTTTAATAGTGTGAGGGGTGAGAAACTGGATCCCACAGAGACGCGGTGAGAAGAGGGGGGCCAGACACTGGGGGCCGCCTCAAACCGGATTAGCGGCCTTTCGGATCAGGTGATTAGACGGCTGTAATGAGGAGAGTGGTTAGAGTGCTTTCGTTTACTTCACTCAAGTGTGCAGAGCCCAACGCCACTGAGAGCTCCTCAAGTAGCTCCAGCCATTAGAAGAGCTATAGAAGATATATATATATGTGTGTGTGTGTGTGTGTGTGTTGGGGGGGGGGTCATCCACTACAGACGTAAACAAGTTGGTATGGGCAGAGGTGTGTTCAGAAGCAACTAGATTTGAACATCATCAACGCTTGTACAGTTCCAGTACAATGTGTGTGTGTGTGTGTGTGTGTGTGTGTTTGTTAACGAGGTGTCACTGCAGCTTGTCTCCAACAGATCACTCTCCATATCCAGAAGTTGCGAGTTGTGGTTTCGCAGCTCCAAAGGCGAGGTGTGGCGTCTCAGCCTGAGCAAGGCCATACAGAACTGAGAGCCCATCTCCTCCAGCTCCCTCGACCCAATCTGGAGCCCCTACACACACATAATCAGAAGCGGATTCGTATTTTGTTTAGCCTGCTTGTCAGAGTGGTATAAATTGATGAAGAAAGATGCATTTCTAATGGGAATGATGACGTAACCGCGGTTACAGTGGTTTGATAGAAAGCTTTTGACCTCTCAGAAATTGCAAAGGCCCGTGAGGGAAACCAAACCTAATACACTGCATGTACCCAGCACCCCGCACCCCGTACCCAGGCAGAGCTTTAGCCATGTTACTGTAAGCACACAGGGAGTCAGTATTATCTGTCTGTCATGAAAAAACACGCAGAATGAGTAACTGACTCACAGACTTCATTACCGAGCTTTCAGTTAGCATAGAGCGCCATCTACTGAGCATGCGCATGATGACCGATGCTAACACCGCGATGCTAATGCTAATACATGTACTGCTAATAACGTATCACTTTACTACTATTCCGACCTCCAACCAAACAAAACTATATAAATAAATCAAATTTAAGAATATGTGAAACGGACGAATTAAACTTAGCAAGTAAATACAAATCAGCCCATGAAAAAAGTACTATGAACTTTCATAGAGCTATGAAGTGGCTAAATGACAATGACAAAGTTCATAACAGAGCTGTAAAAGTTTTACAATGAATTTAATCTCTATAATAAAATTGAGAGTAAAATTGAGTTCTACTACAAACTTTAATGGTAATTTGGCTGCTTCATAGTTTTACTATAAAAGTTTATAGATAATAAATTTGTCAGCTACGTAAAAACATGGGCAATTCTTCAATTGTGGGCTGTTTTTTTACCAAATAAAATAAGTAATAATTTAGTTTTAATTATGTTAAGATAATGCTTAAACGATGGCTACAATTAAGCTCATATAAAATGCTAACATTTAATTTTTATTAGCGTATATAGTGGTAAATAGACCATATGTATAACAATAGGTTATGTTTGGGTAGTGACGCATTACACATACATGCATACAAACTAACGAATCTAAATCACTTGGTAGGCTCTAGAATTTCTAAAATTAAAATACTTCACGCCAGGAGCTCCTCTAAAGTTCAGTTCAACTCAAATATTTTCATTATTTTCATGCTGGTCACTGGAATAACAATATATTAGCTGTTGGGTCAAGAAGGGCAGATATACCAGCATCAACAATAATGTCCATGAATTTTGTACACTGATAAGTAAACCATTTTAACACACACAAATACACACACCTTGTATTTGCCCTGGTCGCAGCCACACAGTGTGCTCTCCATGGTGTAGCTACGCTGGACACCGATCTCCCTCCACACCACCACTCGAGCCGTAGATTCTTTGGAGCGTTCCACAACAAAACTGCAGCTGGACAGGCTGAAGGCAGGAGCCAGCTGAGAAAGCAGCTTAGGAAGAGTCTGGCACAGACGCAAACACAATATTCATTCGAACACACTACTTCATGAACTTCGACACGAATTTAGGGTGCAACATCTGTGTTACCCTGTAGCTCAGGTCCTCCTGCAGGTCAGAGGAGCTCGCACTGACGTTGGTCTGCCATACTGTCTCCTTAATGCTGCAGCCATACATAAACACATTCTTCTTTCTGGAGTGACCATGATAGTCACAGAATACCTAAACACATACAAAGTCATGGTGTTGAAGATGCAGTCAACTTGTCTAGTTATGGATTTATCTTTGCTGCCAAGTCAGTAGTACATGGTCTGCTTACATTGCTTACTCTGGATATTAGCTGGTGATCGCAATAAAGTGACTCAAAAACTCAAAAAAGTGACATTAAATTTGATTTCATGCAGCAGGCTGGCTACATATACAGATGTGCATCTCACCAGTGGAGCTCTGCCTATAGCACTGAGGTACTGCAGCAGACTCTTGGCATGATAGATGGTGGGGTGAAGCTCCGCATTGGGGTTCTGCCACTGTCTGTTCAGATCCTCACCACTTAGAGAACACCTGTGACTGTATATAAACAAAACGTCAGCTCTTGTGTTAAAGCATTTTCAAGATGGAGAAGGTTGGAGTCATTATTTATTAGAATCAGATTGTCTTTAAACATATATATTCTTTAAATATATTTTATTATTCATATATTCTTTAAACAATCTATAAAGTGTGTGTGTGTCTACATTTTAAAGTTGATTTTACAACTTGTACTTTTACTTAAGTATGTCTTAAAGGGCGGCACGGTGGCTGAGTGGACAGCAAGAAGTCCCGGGTTCGATCCCCGGGTTGGGCTGGGGACTTTCTGTGCAGAGTTTGCATGCTCTCCCCGTGTCAGCGTGGGTTTCCTCCGGGTACCCCGGTTTCCTCCCACAGTCCAAAAACATGCACTAGATTGATCGGAAATGTGAAATTGTCCAGTAGTCTCACAAGTTC
>JAOUQU010000027.1:604354-615934 GCA_028566735.1 Ammoglanis amapaensis
ACCAATGGAATTTGGCCGACTAGTAATTTTTTCGGTCGACCAACGAATAATCGATTATTTGCGGACAGCCCTACTTATAACCTTTGTGTAATGACTATTTCTTGATAGAAGCAAAACAGGAAAATCTGTTATGTTTTATGTAGTTACTGTTTAACCTCCTACTGTTTGTAAGTGAATATTGCTTTATCTTGGGGGATAAATCGCTTTATCGTGAATCGTCACATTGTAATGATCAGTATAATGCTGTCCTGTTCTATTATCTCACATGTCTCACATTTATTTCCTCGTTTCTCCCCCCCCTCAGAATGGATATGGTGACATCCGGACATCAAGTACACAAGCCGGTAAGTTACCAGCGCTTTTCTGTTACATCATTCAGTTACATTTCAGCATTTAACCAAATTAAACCTTCCTTACTGTGGCAGTTTAGTTTAAAAGCTGTGGATGTATCAGAGCCTTAAACACGAATCTAGAGTTTTTGTTCTAGTTTGCAACTTGGAAACTTTTGAAAAAGGATATTTATTGTTTGGATAAATAAAAGATGATCTTAAGTAATTTTTCCTTATTTTCTTGTAAAAAAGAAATAGTCACTTGACTGATTTATATTTCTATTTCGATGCCAATCATTTTCCTTTATAATTCTGTTTTGTGGTCATATTCAGTGTGAGGTAATTGTCACAACACTAAAGGGGGTCGAGTTTCTGAAGGTTCAGTCTCGTTCGTGTTAACATATCTGGAATGTGATGAACTAGAAGTGTCATTGTAATTTTTAGCTTGTCTATACTGAACAATGAAATATTTTAAATGTTGGATCAGTAACCATAGAATTTGCTTCATTGCTTCATGACCTCTGGTTGGATGAACATATGACAAGATAAATAAGATCTGTAATATTTCTCTTTCTAGTTGCCCCCTCAAGCACTCCCCAGTCCATGTCCGCGTCTCTGGCCACCAACAACAGCATGATGTCTTCATCGTCGTCCTCATCTGCACCCGCTCCTACACCCAGCACTGCACTTCCCTCCCTTAGCAGGTATCTTCCTCACCAAAACACATCACACCCCGGATCACTCAACACATCTCGCAGAGGAAATGAGATCCCCATCGATTCGATTATTATTTTCTCTACTGATCACGTTTCATGTGCTTTCTCAGTAGTCATGTGACCGGCGGAACCATGCCGGGCTCTACAGCCCCTCCCAGCTCGGGCCTCAGCGTATGTACTTCATTAGTTACTCAGACCTTTGATTAAATGCTTTTGTTGATGGTGTTATAATGTTTCGATGAACACGTCTCGATCTCAGGGGGCCGGTGATGCCGGTGGAAGTCTCGCTGGCTTTTCCAACTCGACACTCAATTCCAACGGTCTTATGTCCGGTGCACCAGGCCTCTCCACCAACGGCCACTCGGTCCGCTCAGCAGCACCACTGCAGACTACCACTGCCGCCACTGGTGAGCTACTTTCCACTCTATTATTCAAGATGTACAACGTAACCAAATGGGGTTTAAAACGACTGCCGTCCCATCGTTCAGGTAAAGCACCACCTAACCTGGCTCAAGGTGTCCCTCCACTACTGGCTAATCAGTACATCATGGGCCCTGGCGGACTCCTCCCGGCGTACCCTGTAAGTCCATGATGGGTCGAGTTCTATCAGGTTGGATCTTGTTAAGTGCAAAACAGCAGATTGAACGCTTTATCTTTTTGTTTGACTTTAAGCAGATCTACGGTTATGAGGACCTGCAGATGATGCAGTCGCGCATGCCAATGGTGAGGAAGAGTTCTTGATCTTGTGTATATTCTTGACAAAGTCGGGGTGGCACGGTGCCTCACAGCAAGAAGGTTCAGGCCACTTCTTTGTGCTGTTTTTGTGCGGTTTTCCTCCTGGTGCTCCGGGTTTCCTCTTAAAGACATGCATATGAATCACCTCGTCGCTGTGTGTGTAAAGCATGGCATTGTTTGTCGGTTTGTGTAGGATTATTATGGGATGACGACCTTCCCCGGTACGACCACACTCGCTGGCAGAGATGCAGGATTAGCAAACAACCCTTACTCAGGTGATGACCTTCCTCTTGTTGACTATATCATGTAGTAGTACATATTTATTTAGTATTTTAAAAAAATGATTTTTAAAAGCTTTTTCCACCACTAATATTTTTTTCTTCACATCGCATCCTCAAGGTGACGCCACCAAATACGTTCGGGGCGAGGCGCCGTCTCCAGCGCCGACCACCAGCCTCTCCTCGGTCGCTTCTTCACAGTCGGAGCCCGGCGCCGTCCAGACACAAACGCCCCAGAATCCCGGCCAGGCCTTCCTCAATCCTTCCCTGCCACCTGGATACGGCTACACCAGCCTTCCCTATTATCCTGGCATGCCGGGCGTTGCCAGTGCCTTCCCGTACGGCCCCACCGTCTTCATGCCCACGGCCTCGGCCAAGCAGCACACCCAGTACCAGCATCAGACCGGCTACGGAGGACACGCCTACGCATCAGGTCAGCCGACAATACCACTGTATTGTCCGTATAGAATGATATACATACATGCAAAAAGTAAATTTTTTTTATTGTTTGTTAATTGATTAGTGAGACCGTTTTGGAACTTGCAGGTTGAGGAAAGAGGTCTGTTGGAATTAGTTTTTTTTCCACATTAAAATATTGATGTGTAAACGTCACTCCACCTCGACCTTAAGTATCATGATGACCTGCTGACTACGAAAGATGTCAAGCCACTAAAGTGGTCTTTAAGTTCTTTTATTGATTTGATTTCAAACAGTTTCTTTCTTCGTATATCTGCAGGTTTTGATGACCTGAGTCAGGCTCATGGAGGGGACTACGGAAAAGGAGGATATGGAGGCAGCACCCAGTCGCAAGCCAAGTCAAGCAACAACTCAGTGAAAGGTCTCATATTGAATATTAGCGATGTAACAATGCAACACGAATCGATTCACTTGATTTATAATTCAAATAGTTTTAAAAATCTTGAATCAGATGATTTAAACTATTTTTAGGATTTTTTTTAACAGCAGAGGGCGCTGCTGCTTTTTAACGAGTTGCCAAACTAGACTTATTGCAAATGTTATTTTTAGAAATCAATTGAACCTGACCTACCTTCAGTTCCATTTGTTTTAAACTTTGTATCATGCAGTGAAGTGCATTGTCTGGTTAAATTCTATTTAATATTGTTTTAATATTTTTAACCTGCTTCCTCATAGCATCCGGATTGTCCGGCTCTGGCGGCTCTGACCTCAGCGGAACAGTTTACAGCAAGACACAAGTATGTCACTGGCTCTGAAAAGACATAGCTTATTATTTTTGTATTAAATGAACTGAACTGCTGAATGACTGTTTTTGTTTGTTGCATGTTCGTGCCCAGTCGTTCGATAAACAGGGATTCCCCACTGCAAACCCGCAGACGTTTACCCTTCCTTCTGCTTTGGGAGGCACAGGCCCTCTAAACCCGGGAGGAGCACCTGGCTATGCCCCAGCACCCTTCCTACACATCATGCCTCATCAGCAACCACCCTCTCAGCTGCTGCACCACCACATGGCCCAGGACACACAGGTACGGTTTCACTCTTTGGCCAGAATTCGATTTTAAGGCCTGTATGTTTAATTTCCCCTAAGCCTGTTCTTGTTTGTTTAATCACTTTCCTCCTTATTAATTACTCGGATCTAGTTTGCATTTGAGGTTTGGGGTTTGTCTTCACAGTGGCTGCTTGTGATGGCTAGATTTTTGCGAAGTTTACAACGGACCAATTATTAATCTCCGAGCTGATGGAACTTTCTTTAACAAATTACGTAAACTTCAAACAAAATATCTGTACGTAATAGAATGGTGTCCATTTGATCTCGTTTTGGTTAACACTAGGGGGCGTTTATTTACAAGTTAACCCAGGGTTTGAAAAACATTGCCGTACGATAATGATTCCCAACAACCAGTGTTGCTCCATTGGGCCACATGAATAATAAATTAATCAGCGATCGCAACTAGAGCGCTTTAATTTCCGAAATTGTTTAGCTGTTATTGTCTTCAATCACCTCTAGGTGGTAGCACGTCGTCCTGTATGAACTTGAAATAAAATGGTTGTATGTTGTCCTGCAGGCTCAGCGTGGCCAGTCCAGCGGCTTGCAGAAAAGCCAAGCAAAGTCCAGCTATAACAACTCCCCCTACTGGGCCAACTGATCCCACACTGGACAAACTGGATTTTCAATCTTTCAGAGCTACAGCTGGTCTCACAAACACACACACAAATCTCACCGTGTTCCCCCCACCCCAGCTCATTGTTTTCCTCTGCTCACTTCTTTTGTTTGCTGGTTTTCCTCCTCCAAATTAAATTTCGTGTAAAATATTAATGTAAGTATTTATATATACTGTAAATGTTGAAAAGCCGAACATAAACTGTGGTCGCTCCATTTTATTTTTTTTGAAGGATGTTTAGCTTTTGTTGACTTTTTAAAAACGCCGACGATGTAGCGAGTACGCAGACGGAGGAAGACCGAGACAGACGATATAAGAGTGAGGGTCTCAGTTCTGATAAACGAGGAAAACGATAGATTGGAGATTTACGGGAGAGGTTCATTTTATTGAAATAAAAGCATTAAATGCTTTCGTTTGTTACATAGCGGGCTTTGCTGTGGTAACAGGAAGAAACGACGTCTGCTAGATGTTGCTTTTTATCCCCCTCCACTGGCTTTAAAAGTTATCACATCTATAAACCCACACGTTTTATATATTGAACTTCTGTTGCCCTCTAAATAAAGTTTCTGAGCTATTCAGCTTTGCTGTCTGCTGTGTTTATTTGACCGGTGTTTGTTAAAAAGGCTACAGAGGTTTTCTAAGGAGCTAGTGAACGATTCTCACCATAAACACGCTAATATTTGTAAATATTCAATTGTCATATTTCATCACTTCTTTTTAATTTGATTATAAACTGATATAAGTGCATTTATGCTGCTCCTCTTAACTAATGTGATTTATTTTGGTGGATTATACTGTATAAACCTGAAGACTCACCCATCTGAAAGATTTAGAATGTTGTAATTCTTTATTAGGGACATAAGAGGACCAAAAAATGTGTTTTGACGATGTGCTTTAATATCCAGATTATCAATATCAAAATGTCCCAAATATATAATAATGTCAAATGTATTAACATCCCATGTCATCTCAAGTATTCACAAGTGTCATTTTTTGCCCAAGTGTCACCTTTGGCTTGCAACTAGAAGGTTCTGTGTTCCGTTCCCAGTTGGGATGGACCGAGTTCTTATTGTGTGACGTTCTCCTGTATTCACATGGGTTGACTCGGGTTACTTCCCACAGTCCAAAAACATGCAGATAAGTTAAATTGGACATTTAACCATGTAAACAATGAGCCTAGAGTTCTTACTCTTTAATCTAGTAGTTTTACGGCAGCTGCTTGGTTAAATAGTACTTTAAGCAAGATGTTTGCTCCAGATGTGCCGTGCGATGGCTGATCTTGCACATCTGTATTTGTGTGATTACAAATGAAGCCTTTCAGTTCTATTCAATGGCATTTGGTCTCGAGTTCAGCCTGCAGTGCTGTTATTGACCACTAGACGGGGGTATAACTACTTTAATGTATGGTTAATATACCTCATGTGTTTGAACGCAGTACCGTGAAACGGATGCTTTATTTTAATTTATTTTTGAAGTTTAATATGCTTTTAGTACATTTATACATTTTATATTTACACAAGCAGTTTCATGAAAGGTTTTCAAGACATCAAAAACTACAGTAGCATCGTTGTAATTACGTCAATCTCTGTTCCAAAGTCATTGTTCCTGATTAGCCTATTAGCATCTTGGTTCAATATGATCCGTTCCACCTTCAAACTTATTAGTTTTTAAACAGGATTAAAGCCCCAAGTTGGTTACATTTTGCATTTTCAGAAACTGAGGGTTAAGGACATCACTCAAGGGCCCAACAGCAGCAACCTCTAGCATTGGTGATTTGAACCAGCGTCCTTCAGATTAGTATTGCTAAACACTTGGCTACGGGTGTGTTAGAAACAGAATTAAAGTCTTAAATATGTTATTATTATCGTCTGCAATTATTTTCTTTTTGTTTACACTTGTTTTCTGGTTACATTTGATTAAACTTAACATGTCCCAGTACCCACCCTTGGTGAGGTGTGAAATGTCTCTATGCCACTCAACGCTTGTAAAACAGTTACAAAAGTTTCTATTTACTTTGTAATATCTTAATTTGTGGGGAAATCTTATTAAATATGACATGAGCTGAACTAAGCCAACTAACATAACTTGAAGGAAACAGTTTTAAAAAGTTTAATAGAATTGCATCAATTTGGTCATGCATAGCCGATTAATATATACTAGGACTCGTACTTACTAACATGCACATAACACTATTTATACAAGTTTTTACTCTACAGAGTCTTTACACAATAGTATTTGGAACCGTTGTCTACTTAAAATAGACCAATTTTAAACATATTTATGGAAGCACTTTTTTTTTGGCGGAGGATAAGAAAGAAATGTAGAATACAGAAAATGTAAATGTTTATGAAGTCAGAACAGTAACCTTTACCGTTTGTTTTCTGAAAGAACATTATGTCCAACTACCTGTCCTGATTCATAACAACTAATTTTTGCTTTCACAGAATGAATCAATAAGGGTGACGTGACATTTCTGTGCTCAATAGTGTCATGACAACTCGGGGCATTCTTTTCCACGACACTGCTTGGTCAGTCTAATACACATTGTAGGGTTAAACTATTTTTGACTTGATTGTAGAAAAGATTGTATAAACCGGTATATTTATGGCGTATCAAGGATAACAGCTGTTCATTCGCACTCGTGTCTGATGTACTATTGTGTTTCTAAACATAGAGAGATAGCAAAGGAAAGATTTTACATATAAAAAAAACGATATTTAGGCATTGCTTTAACGATTTTACTATTGTGAAATCTATTACTATTGTAAATGTGGATATCAGTGTATCAATCAATAAAACTAAGATAAAATTCAAGTTCTAATATATATATAAATATTAGTTATGGCAAACAGCTCAAACATCTCTGTCAGTACAACTAGCTTTATTATTTGCATGTGGAAAGTTAACAAAACCACAAATCATCTCCAGACAGCGAGACTAAACAAGGTTTTACAACGATCTCTAAGACTTAAGTACAGTATATGCAAGTATGCGCTGCTTATTGTCCATGACACATTCTCTAGTGCATGCAATGTAATTTGGATACTGTGCAAACACCATACTATATATAGCAAGCTAAATGTACTGTACACAAGAGGATGAGATGCATGTGTTCCCTTGGTCCTTTATATTGCTTGAATGGACATATATAGCGTATATATCAGACCTGATAATAAAGCAATGCGTTCAACAGCAATCATCTGTTTCTACACTCAAGTCTACACCCATTGTGCCTACGAGGCGATAAGTTTGAACACTTTGAAGTATTAAACTTTGGCCTAGTCAATCTCCTGACCTAAATCCCATTGACACCCTCTTAATCATGACATTTGGCATGAGAAATAGACCAAACAGCCACGATGAAGAATAATTCTTTGTATTGATTCATATAATTTTGCTTAACACAATTTGTGTATATATGTGACTTAAAATGTATGTGACAATGTTATGAAAAACAAAAACAAATGCTACTTAACTTCTTAAATTCTAAGTCTGTATAAAAGCTGATTTTATATTTCATCATTCTGAAATACCTTGACTGCATCCCATAATTGCGATTTTTAAAAAAAGACTTTGAGACTTGTGCTAGAATGTAGAGAACAAAAGATCACTGGTCATGTGCACAACATCTCTCCAGATCTTCAGGGGTTCCACTCATCACTTGCTCATTGGTGAATCCGACACTATAGTGAGGGGCTACAGAGGCACTATTGTGTCTGCAGCAGCTTGTTTTCCAGCAGCCCGCACCGTTCACACATGCAGGTCAAGGGGAGCGCATTCTGTGCAATGCCTAAATAAAGCTTGCATCTAATTGAGCAAAAAAGGGAGGCCTCCCATTGAAAAGATTTCCCTCAAGTGTTTTTAAAGCCCAGACGCACACATATAGTTAAAGTTCAGAGGAGGACGTCTGTTATCAGCTGGTCCAAAATATTTTATGGAATCTTATCAAAAAACTATCAACATAAATCACATCTTGTCCATGTAGAAATAGTATTAAGTGGTCTAATAATTTCCTAAAGATAAATGCTCACGTCTTAGTAATTCAAAGCTTTGTGTGAATTCGAAATGGCTTTTCAGCCCACACGAATTTCCTGTCAACTAAGATACCAGTAAATATATATTAAAATAAAGTGACTGTTGTTGAAGTGACTTAGTGACTTTATTAACAATGTCACTTTTGAAATACTTGGACATCCATGGTCACTAAGTCACTTTAACAACAGTCTCTTTATTTTAATATATATTTACAGTTTTTTCTCGTATTCCAATTATTACTTTTATATTGTTAAAAAAGTTTACTTTAATGTTTACAATTATTGTTTTCATTTATATCATTTCACTGCCGGTTGTTACTGTGTATAACTGTGTATGTGACAAATAAACTTTCAGTAAGTTATGAATTTCAGAAATATTAAAGGCACTCTTGCCACTAGTTCAAGTCTTAGAAATCTCATACTGGTGGTGATTACATTGTATTAATTTTTCAGTTTATAGGCATCCAGTAGTTGGACTTTAACGCAAACTGCATTCTGGGTTTTCTAGAAACAATATGAAGCAAGATTTGTCACAACTATACATGCAGCACATGATTATTTTCTATATGTTCCTTAATTTATTTCAGCCCAAAACATTATCTCCACTATGTTTTAGGGAGTCCAGTATTATTGGGTTCGAACACCTCGCCTTATTCTCCTCTGACGATGTCTCTCGTCACTGTGAACTTGAACTAAGGTTGAAGATAACAATTCTGAAGGAGCATCTAAATCATGACGTAAATTACTTCTGGTTTCTGGATTGTACCTGACCATCACTTGATCAGCAAATTACTTTAAAAAAATAAATTCTAGCAAAAAGCGATTTTTGTTGGTCTTTATTGGCCTGCACCTGAAAACTGGAACTAAAAGGCATTGTCTTTTTTGATTTGTTGGGTTTCTCCTCTAAACATCCATTCATACCATGAACACATGTGTTAGTTTAATTTTCATTCAAACTTGCTTCTAACTTGAAGGTATCTGGTCTGAAAGAGCCGCTTTTAAATCCTGACAACTCTTTTGGTGGTTTTTGGGTTTGACCCTCTAGAATACTTGCATTCTGAGCAAATAAAATAAAGAGAAAAGAAACCACTGTTGTTTACAAATCCTAAATATAATCCAAGTTCAATTTCAATCCAATACACGTGCAACCCTTTCTAAGATCTGTATTCAAAGTATTCAATATTTTGAAATTGTATGTTTCAGTACAGTCATCAACTTGGGCCTACGTGTGTTATATTTATGTGTTGCAATCATTCAAAAAGTTTCATTTGTCTCTTGCGTGGGTTTGTCCAGGCTCAGATGCCGTCAAAGTGGTACAACCGACCTAATAACACATGTTATACTGTGCTTATTCTAATTCTAACGATAATGTGATATTTCTGTTTTCTACCATTCTCTTGAATAAACCAAAGAAATCGCTGGAACTTTTATAGCTACTCATCGTTGCCAGCTTGACTTTGTTTCTTGCAGGTGGTGGGTATTTATTTCAGGCCCTGGCATAAAACACACTTCATTGCTTTCATTCATGCTCCCCAAATTGTTGATGTCGCATGGAGCGGTAATAGGAATGTGCATAGGAATGCGAGCTAGAGGATTGGGGGCAGAGCTGTCACTATTAGCCATCCTCAGATCCTTTGGACAAAAGAGAGATACTTGAAGAGGAGGGGGTGTTTGTCTCACGGGACAAACGGCTGTCACGCAGGATTTGCACCCCCCTTCTATTTCTCCTAGTAGCAAGTTGGTGCTGAATGGGACTGTTTGCTTCCTCCGTGAGCTGGATAGTTGATTTCACTCCGCAGTTTTTCATGTGTGTTTGTCTCTTTTTTAATGAATATGCAGCTCTGAATGGTGGGGTGTTTGTATCCCTTTCATGTGGTTTTACAGGGACCATGTGATATCCCTGCCCCTCTTGTCGTTTGTTGTTAGCTATAATTAGACTAGATTTACACTGCTGGTCATTGGTAGTTGTGCAGGTGCAAATAACCAGACCATTGATACAAATTCGTATGGTTGGGCGGCATGGTGACTTATTGATTAGCACTGCCACCTCACAGCCAGAAATCTCGGGTTTGATTCCTGGGTAGACCCCAGGACTTTCTTTGTGGAGTTTGCGTTCTCCACCATGGCTGCATGAGTTTACTGTGTGCGCTTCGGTTTCCCCCCTACATTCCAAAATCATGCAGTTAAGGTAATACATCCAGGCAAATTGAAGATACAAAATTATCCTTAACTGTGTTTGATGTGACTCATGTGATGAACGTTTCCTCTCATGAATTTGTAAAAGAATGACGTTAAAAGCTAAAAAAAACAAAACATTATATGGTAAGAAGTAATTGGGCACATGCCGATGCTTGTTGGACATCCTGTTTTAGTCTCATTTGCATCAATAGACAGGTTGTTCTCAGGCTTACAGCTGATGCCCTAAATCATCCCTGAACCATCTTACAACCATTCCAAAAGTCTTGATGCTTGGTCGTTAGTATTGTACCATGTTGTGGTAAGAAGTAAAAATAAAATAGAAATAAACAAAAAGATGTGTAAACTTTTTGCAAATCAAAGAAAATTTATATTACTACCATATGTGCTGTAAATATGTTCCTATTTACTCTACAAAACAATGTTGTGCAATTTGCACTTGGTTTCAATATAAAAGAAGTCGTCATTGGTTGGGAAATAAAATACATAAAAAAATAAAGCAGAAAGAATGGTTGGATACATTCCCAAAAAACTGGGTTGTATTGTGTTATTTAGGAAACCTTGAATAGTGGCGCTTCTCAGAGGTTATCTAATCTAACTGGAAACAAAATCTAGATGTGTACAAGGCAAGATGATGGCGCTGGTTTCTAAAAAAAAGGATGAACTTGCGTGCATGGCCTAGCCAATCTCTCAGTCTTACTGCAGCCAAATTATACTTTGGGGCTTCTCCAAAATTGTGATAAAGCAAGGTTAAAACATCGGGGCTTCTTCACAAGGGCGCACCAATTTCTTGTGGAAACCCGGCCTAGTTAAAAATGGTTCAGTCAAAAATTCAGATGGGGCGACTTATGTATTTAATTTGTTTATGTACAATGTACTTAAAAGGGGTGTTGGGTGGTGTGGTTAGTATGGTCCTGGGTTTGATTATCATGTTGGATAGTTTGCATGTTTTCTCCGTGTCTGTGTGGGACAAGTTATCTGAGATACTGAACATCCATCTAGCTCAGGGGTCTCCAACCTTTTTGAAGCTGCGGGCTACTTTTGGGGTACCAACTAATGCGGCGGGCGACCAGTTTTATACACACTTGTGACGTCACAATAATAATTATATAATTAATTATAATTAATAATTATATATTGTAACGTCCATGGAT
>JAOUQU010000027.1:626349-646544 GCA_028566735.1 Ammoglanis amapaensis
CACACACGCACGCACGCACGCACGCACGCACGCACGCACACACACACACACACACACACACACACACACACACACACCACACCACACACCACACCACACACACACACACACAAACACAATTTCCAATTTACCCATGCAGACATAGGAGAACATGCTCCTCACCTGGGAATCTTTTACTGTGAGGCGACAGTTTTAACTACCAGGCCACCGTGCTGCCAAAAAGAGATTATTTATTGCAGAATGTAAAGTTCAATAGTGTAAAAATTATAAGTCTTATTGACATGAATCAGAATTTTCTATTAAATTATTGAATTGAATTTGTTGCTCTGGAGTTATCGCGTTACAAGCGTTTGGCATTAGAACGACACTAGAGGGCGCCACATTCAAATCCAAAACAGAATCGGCTTCCAGCGCTTAACAAAACTAGCCTATTTTAAATTAAATGCTATTATTATTATAACCTTTCTTTCTTTAAAATTCTAACACACAATCGTTTAAACACGTAGAAATACAGTGAACACTGAAAAGAATTATTGTTTCCACTATCATCTGTATAACAGTCTGACGCAAATGTTTCTTTTTGCTAAATTAGCTTAATGTTTTTTTTTCTTTTTACAGGCAAAACATAATATATAGATGAAATGGCTGCTCTTAAAAACATTATTAATGCAATCTTTGTTTTGTAATCTTACTTACTGAATACTGAGCTCTGAGGGAATTTTCTAAGAAACTAAATTACCTTTATTTCTTTCATATTTAGACCAGTTAACACATTAAACACATTCATCTCACCCTGATACTGTAATGCAGAAATAACTTTAATCTCTTTAATATAAATATTCTTAGAAATAAAGTTTTATATTAGGCCTAAACATGCACTGCAATGTGCACTTTACAGTGCGCTCTTATTTTAGGTCCCAGCCCCATAATGCAGTTTGCAAACAAGCAAGATGTAGAGTGTCCTTTGTAAAACCACAACAAAGAAACAAACAAACCAACAACAACAACAAAAACCTGTGCCAGTCTGATACATGGACCAATATGGCGACAATGAAACGTTGTTTAAATGTTTCTTCTACAGATTCTATAGTGATACAGTAAATAGGACATGTGGACATTGTGACCCGTCCTGTGAGGAGTGTTCAGGCAGTGGGAACACCAATTGTCTGGGCTGTAGTCCGGGTTACTTGCTGATAAAGCAGAGGGGTACATGTGTGCATGCATGTCCATCAGACTACTTCTTGGACAAGAGGAAGAGAGAGTGTGAAGTTTGCCACGCATCTTGCAAAACATGTAATAGTAAGTAACATCAGACTTTTTTATATGGATTCCAATTACAAAAAGTATTTACTTATGTAAAGAATTAATTAATTTAAGGGTCACTTGATAATAGTTAATATATCTGTTTATTTTATTTTGCAGAATCTGGACCACTTCATTGCTCATCATGTTACACAGGCTTCAGACTAATCGGAGGAATTTGCTCCTCGCGGTGTCTTGCCGGACATTATGCTACCTCTGAGGTCATTCAACCTGTATTTGATAGTAAATTTAAATTCAAATGCCCTTACGAAGAAATTTCTGTTTCAGGACTGCAACTAGAGTAGCCACCGTATTATGTAGTAATCTAGTAACATTAAGATTTCACCAGCAAGCCAACTAAGCTCCTGATAAAGATACTTTCTAAAGTGAGGTGTTTAGAATCAGTGTTTACTTTATTTTGCATGAAGACAACTGTGACATAACAATATTTATAGCAATATCTCCAATGGGTGCTTGAAAATTATGACTAGTATTTGCACAATGTGTGAAAGTTGAAACAAGAGTCTGTCACTTGTTAATTATTCATTTATTCTTGTTCATCATCTTTATTTACCTGACAGAAAAAAATAGATTTCAGTGCTTTACTGAGAATATCATGTGTTACGCACACTAAAATGATTTCTTATTAAGTACAGCTGCATTTCAGGATGGATCGTGCTAAATGACGATGGTTTTCTGAAGTGGTTTTGTTCAAATGAGACTCAAAAGTCACACACATTAATATTATGCACAGTTAAAAGTAAATTATTATTTGCATATATTTCTTTACGTTCGAAATTTGTCTGTCAAGTAATAAACCACGACACATCTTTTGGTACATTTTTACTGTTAATTACTGTTAAAGCAAAAAAAAAAAAACATTCATTTATTTGAGTTTTTGCCAATTCATTAAATGACATAGTATTGTTCACTCCACCCCCCGCATTTAAACAAATCATTTTTGGAAATTGGTTTAACTATTTGATTCGTAAAGGTAATTACAGTGTAATAGACTCTGTTATACCAAACTCACACCTCTTTCTATATTTTGATCACAAACAGAATCCAGAGGTTGAATGTGTAGAATGTGACTCTTCATGTTCAGAATGTAAAGGCCCGGGTCCCAACAACTGCACTGATTGCCCTGCTTTAGAGCGCCGCTCACAGGACGGCAGGTGCTTAACATGCTGCGGAGAGGACAGTCGTATGGACTCGTCTCCACTTCCCTGGGAATGCTGTCAATGTCGTGAAGGTAAAATACTGTCATTCATGTGTAACACATTTTTAAGTGAGCCTTAGTTTGATAATAATATACTGCGAATACTTTAATCCTTGCAGTAAATAAAATAAAATATAAAATAGACCAAAGTATAAGGCTAAGATGAAGTAGACTGATATATAATACCAGGGTTTGCCATTAAATGATACTTTCATTTACTATTGTGTGAAAACCCTTATGCATACACACATCAATTATCTACACTGCATAGTGAATAGTACTGTTATAGTACTGAGTACTGCAATAGTATTTTATATTGTATTGGAAAATGTTGAATCATGAATATGAACCACCAGTGGTTTGAATTTAAGGAAATTATTTTAAGGAAATTAAGGAAATCCTGACTTCAGACTTGCTGGACAATTTAAGGAACTGAAACATCTGAACTGAAACATCAGTTGAAGATTTTTTGAAGACAGTTTGACTGACCGGTATGTCTAATAATGGTACATGTACAAGTAACCATGCTATAAATAAGATTGTATTAATTTATTTTAGGAAGTTCCGTGATAGGAGACATGCCAAACACGATTTGCTTAATTTGCACTGAGTTTATTTGTTCACATGTTCCGTCTTACAGGACCTCCAGATGAGTGCAAACTTGGCTTCAACTTCAACTTTCGGAGTAGAGAGGAAGTTCCTGCACGCAACCCCGGCCTTGATACGGTCTTGGCTATATTTTTGCTAATAGGCATAGGGTTGCTAGTTTTCCTCTTTATGCATTTAAAGCTTAAAATGCCCTCCTTCTCCATTTACAAATCCAATGGCTACGCAAAACTGGAAAAGGAACCTGCGTTTACCGCAGCCACACTCCGTGACAGCATTCAGGTTGAATACTGTGACAAAGATGAAGACAATGAAGAAGAAGATGAAGACGACAATGAGGATGAGATTGTGTACATGGGACAGGATGGGGTGGTGTATCATAAGTTTAAGTATGGCATTTTGGATCAGGAGGAAGAAGATATGGAGTATGATGATATAGAATTATTTAACTATGATTTGAGAAGTACTTAGGATTTATATGCTAGTTTAGCAAATACTTAATTATATAGCGAATACCTAATTGACCTTTTTTATGGAATTTTATACTTGAATCAAAAAGTAATGCACTCCGATTTGAGAATTTGTGACAAGAATATGTGTCTCTGGGAATAAAGTTGCTTTATTTAGATTTAGTTAAAGTAAGTTTTAGTAAAAAAATGCTCATGATTTAAGAACTATATGTTTATCAGTTCATGGTCATGTGTCCACATACTTTTGGCTGTTAAAGTTATAGTCATTAATTTTCTTGTCTTATAGATATATAGATTTTTTATTTAGCACTGGAATGCAGTAAAAATGTAGTTTTTTATGTACAAGTTTATTATGTAGATGTATTTGCTAGTGAGCAGCTTAGCTTGTCTGAGGTAACATTAGCGTTAGCTAAAAAAAAGTTCCTTAGGCTGTTTGCAAACATGTTTAATCTCTTAAAGGTTTAGCTTCATGTGTTTTTAATGGAAATATTAAAATAAAATATTTCTTTTTACATATGTATTTAGTTCCTAAATATTTACTTTACACATTTAACCCAGTCTGTGTAGTAAAACACATAATTACACACTAGCATGTTAGGTGTTCGGTGTCTTGCTCAAGGGCACTCAGAATCGAACCGACAACCTTCCGAACACAAGCCCAGTTCTCTAACCACCAGACCCCAGCTGTTTTATTGTAATGTTTGGTTTCATTATTGTAAAACAAATATATATATATATATATTCCTATAGTCATAGCTTGCTAGCTACAAGTCTGAGGTAACATCTTTAGCTTAAGAAGTAAGTTTGTTTGCTAACATGCTCACACTGTTGAAAGCTTTGCTTCATATTTTCTACATAAAATGCAACATATTCTATTATAGATATTATTTATTTAACAATTTGATCATCTTTCGTCCCAAAAATAAATGACAGAAAAGCACCTACTGAATCTGATTTACTAACAAAGAGCTAATCTCGTTTGTGCAAGTTATTTCGGCTAAAATACAGATTAACTTTAATGTTTATATTCCTTGTAATGAATTAAATGTAGTAGTTTAATACGTTTTAAAACTGATTCATTCATTCAAACAATGAGTTCTGGAACATTCCTGTTGCCTTCCAATATTGAACTGGTTTATTTGCTCTCAACATTGTAATGTAATATTTTAATACAAGTAAGAAAACGAACTTTGTCATTCATTACTAAAGCCAAACTAAGTGAATTCCTGTAAAAGTTGACAAAGAAAAGTTTTAAGTGAAGAGCAAAGCAAAAGGCGAAGCATATTGCCCTTAGCAGGAGTTATTCATTCGACATCTGTCATCAAAACAAGTTTGATAATAGCTATTAACATTACTGATGATGGTAAAACATTGTCATTCACAATCGCTTCACCAAAGATAATCTGTAACACACTGTAACACCAACATAATATTTATAACACGGTTTATTACAAATGACAACTATTACAAATCCGTTATCTAGTCCAGGTGCTTGTTGGTTTAAAACCCTGATCGAAAATTAGGTTTTAGGTGAAGATTTTTATGTTTTTGTTTCTTGGTAAGCTATAATCTATACATGAATTGTGTTACAGTGAGTTAAATGTATAGTAAATAATATATAGTATTACTGTCCTCCATTAAACAAGTATCATGTTGTTGAGTTTAAAAGTCGTTTTCAAAGAAAGAAGAAACGATTTTGCATTTCATGTAAGGATTACTAAGCATTAAGTTGATTCTTTTTGTTGTATGTTTTTGTTGTTGTTGTGCAAAATCATTCGAACGTCTAAAACAATCTTGAGAGTTTTTAAAATACAAAACGATGCAGTCGTATTTCCGATGGTTGTGACTCAACAAATATCTCTAAGCAACTCGAATTTAATTTCTATGAGTGAATCGGCTTCTGCCTACGAATGCTACTGTTGGTCGGGGACTAATTAAATTGTTGTGATAAAGTGTATCGATGTGGAAACATAATGACTAAAAGGAAAACCGAGTGCCCTGACTTCAACTCTAACCATAGAAAACTACTACTGGTTCAATCGCCTTACAGGCCTACAGACGATTCAGTGATGCCCAGCAGCTTCAACGTCTGTTGAAGATTTTCATGTTCAATTTCTACGTGCAGGGAGATGTACAGAGTATTACGTTCAGGAAAGTGTGCAGAGTGCTGCGGCCGGAAAAAAGTTCTAGCAGAAAATAACCCTGGACACTTGACTTGGACACTTGACTTGTGAGAAGGACATAGTCTTACAATAACAGAAGGATGCAAAAGGAACAAAACTAGCTACGTGCTTTGTACTTCAATTTCCTGTTTCCGAGAAAAGGCCCTGGGAACCTGGATATTGAGGAAGGCATAAGCAGGTAAAAATCTAGATATAAAAGAAGAATGCTGGGCTGGAACTTCTGGATTTTTATGTGTGTGTGCATCTTACACTTTCTGAGCAGTTCCCAAACGATGCGTTCATCAACTATCCTCAAAAAACTTTTAAAGAACTTTTGTTGAGCAACCTGCTTTCCGTAAAATAAAAGAACACTCAACACTTCTTAGTTCCCAGCATCTTTTAAATAACTGGTAAGAAATGTTATGATAAATATTTTATTAATAAATTGAATGACACTTTGCATTCTCGCCCGACACTGAAAGTTCCTCTTTATAAATGCACATTTATTGTATCTAACAGGAAACGAGATGATCAACAACGATAACTGAACATGGTGCAAATTAATTACTCGCTCTCGACATAATTAGACCGACGATCTTCACAGCAGGTAATCTATTTTCATTTGAGACGTAATACATCACAATCACACATTTTGTATAATATTTTCTTTAAATGAAAAATATTCTAACATTTGCAGTTCCTTGTAGTTCAATTCATTTAACTTTTTATTATTATACGTATATATTTTCTACGTATTGATAATGATCAATGCGTATTAATTACAGCGTATGCTATTTTTTACTAGTGTATATATTATTTTAATCTTATTAACAAGCAGCTACAGTATTTAGGGACTTCAAATGTCTAGCAGGTAAATAGCTTGGTAAATAATGGGTTCTTAATTGTTATATAAATGTTTTACATGTTTTTGTAATGAACTGGAATAATTTTTTTCATGGGCCCAAGAATAGAAATGGGGATGATGAGGCTCAATGTAGATTTGAATAATTCCAGTTATTTTTTGACATGCTCAAAAATGTATCTTTACACACTTTTTAAAAATCTTTATACATTTTAAAGAAACGAATGTGTAAAGTTATAAAGAAATTTCAATCATGACCGAAAGGATCAATAAAATATCTGTCTGGCTTTGTCTGTCCGGACATCCTTCCATCCATTTTTTCTTATTTCTATCATATCTTTCAAATTGCATCTGTTAGTGGGTGGTATATATTAAGCAGCAATCCTCTGTGTTATACACATGTAATAGAAAAATTCTAGACTCGGTGCACATATATAAAATCTTAGGTTTATTTTCTCTATGATCAAGATATACAGCTGAAATTTTTATTTAAACAAATGTAACACAATCATTTTCATATCAATTAAATTCTTCATTTTAAACTGGTAATCAGTAGAATTGTCATATTTAGTTTGAACCCATCCGGTTACTCTCTTACTCTCTCAGGCATCTTAGACTTTACTCTCAAGTACTTCATTTTGTCAGGGTTGGGACAAGGCAGCAGAGTATAACAAACATACCCATTTCCCCTCTTTCTTGCACCTTCTGAGATGAAACGAGTAAAAAAAATATGCAAACATACGCTGAGCCATTGCGTCCAGTCCGAATAGCAGATCGCCCGATCATACATTAACCAAATGTACTCACAAACATTTGAATATGCACAGTTCATATTGAAATGTTTTCTGCCAGTGCATGTGACATACACATCGCTACTTGTTCTGGATATGATGTGATGTTAATGTCTTTGAGCTGCACTACATGCCACATAATCATTGCTAAAAAAGTAACAACAATTGTGGAGTATTCATCTAAACTATCAACAGCAGAACTGAGAAGAGACGTATTAAGCCCGAGGATGAGGTATAACTGATTTGAACTATCTTCTTTTACTATTATTGATTTTTGCATTAGCAAAAACAAACAGGAATCATAATATACATACAAAGGTTTTATGAAAGCAGCCTGATGTACTAACCCTTAATGTTAAAATGAAATGCTATTTCTGGTTAGATTTAAATCCAAAACATACCTATAGTTTGGTTGAGGCCTTTTATACTTGCATATTTGGCATTAAATAGACATTAATTCAATACAAAATGACTTCCAATTTTAAAATCATGTATGCAAATGGACTTTAGAGCTTTACTAAAGGGAAAACATTACTAACTTGTTAACGATGGGGACTGAACTAGGTGTGTGGTATGACTGGATCAAGTGGATGGGATCTTTAAACTATGTAAGGACCTTGTTTGTCCGACAAATAATTGCCCTTATTGATGAAAAAAGGGTGCAGAAGAGGTATAAAGAACACTATATGGATCATGGATTCATGGATCCACCAGCAGCGGAATAGAAAATGCACAAAGGTAGAATTTTCTCCCTTTCATTAGAATGCTACTGTAGATACGGTTTTATTTAAAGTGCTCTAAAATGACAGAGATCAAAAATGGTCACAGCGGCTTCTTTCTAATTAGACAGTAAAGCGATGGGTTCTGATCAGTGACCATTTAAAATCTGATCGCTTGTTTGCGATACAGACATCTTGAAAAAGTTATCTTCTTTAAGTTTTAAATGCTCAGGCAGGTCCAACTTCCTCTTCGCCTCTTCAATGTCACTCTGAATCGCTGCTTTCAGCTCATCTGGAAAGTTACAAAACAAAACCAGAGTTGATTTGTACTTGATTGTAATTTAAGCACAATTACAATTATGTTTATTTGCTGAATAACACGATACATCATTGTTTTATAATAACAAAAATAATGTTAACCCACGATTTAAATGACAAGTAGTGCAATTGTCCTACCGAGCGAGTTGAATCCTTTTTCTGGACGAAGGTATCCAACCATAACCACACTCAACGTCTGGCCATAAAAGTCCTCCTTGAACGTGTGGATTAAATGGGTTTCCTGTAAGAAAAATAAAACACCCCATACTTTAATAAAACATAAAAGTGTGGCTAATTGAATTCAATATCATGTCGCTCTTTTTTCACTACTGTGCTTTTTTTGCATGCACTTTGCATGAAGTGAAACGATTACCCACACTAGTCAACAGTCACTAGGGGGAAGCAGTGAGCAAACATGCTGTGGTGAGCAGCCCTAGTCTCATCTCCCGGGGATTGCTCAGTCAGAATGAATCTTTGAATCAAACTGGCAATCCTATTACAAGCCTAAATCTAAAAAAAAACACCTTCCTTTGATTCTACAAGTTTGCAGATATTTGGACATTGAACCAACATGACTTCTCCTGTGAGCTCCAGAGTTTTGACAAAAGGTTAACACACCTTTTGTCCACATAAGTGACTGACCTTATGGGAGGCTCTTCTGATAGAATAGGCACAAACTCACACAGTGTATTTTACAGGTTAAGTATTCGGGTTTATAAAATTAAATTCATACACTTACCATTGATTTCTTTGTGTTTTTGTAGTATGGGTTCCAACCTATGCTCATGACCATCTTATGGATGTCGCCGCTGTTTACACGTGCCCAGCCATAATAGATACCAGTGATTATATCTGCAGGCAGATTATCCACCACTGATTCTGGAAAGTTTGCTATGGTATGCATAAAAAAAGATGTTTCATTATTCACCTGCATCATTCTCCATATATTCCTTAGACCAAAGCATTAATTATAGTCAAACTTGTGATGACGTATCATCTACATAAAGCTGTCAAAACAGCAGGGGGATAAAAAACCTTCATGCCGTCTTTTTTATTTATTTATATTTAAATTAAAACCATTGTGGTTTATGGAGGCAGCCTTGTGATCAGAAGAAGCCAACAAATCACGACTGTAGTGCCCAAAAGAGCGTCACCGAAGCTGCTCCCTGGGTGCCGAGGCTAGGGCTGCCCATCACTGCCGGCATATGTGCTCACTACTGCCACCTAGTCTGCATTCACTAGTTTGTATTAATGTGTGTTTCACCGCTATCTCATCAATTCTACTGTGTGTGCTTTCACAGGGTTGAAAAACAACCATTTAGGGAATAAAAAAGGAGCTAATTGTGCTAAAAATCTATTTAGTCTTAACGTGCGGACGAACACTAATTGACACCTATTGGTAAGGTGTAGTGCACTAGGTAGGGCACAGGACGTATTACGCCTTACAGGTAGTAGTGCTCATATAAATAGAGCACCAAGCTATTTAAACTACAACCTAGAGCACAGCTATGATTAAATCACAAATTATACATTAGCTGTTAATTTATACACTATGTTTATGTAGTGATGTGACCTCGCCAGCAGTCACATATTATAAATATTAATATATTATTGACGGCTTTAGTGCAGTAAACAGCGTTTATGTTGTGCTGACGTATAAATAATACCAAGATACTATTTCAAATACATCTCAGTCACGTCCCAAACGACATACATTTAGAACGTTTAGTAAACTATGTTGAGTGACGTATCTATTTGTTTTCACGTCACTCGAGTCACCTTTATAGGGCGCATACAAGCATTTGAGACACAGCCCACAGTCACCGCTTTGACCACTGTATGATTTTACCTGTTGGGGTCCCGAGCTCTTTGCTTCCTCTCCCAAATCCACGTATCACTGGTCCGCGACAAAAATACGGCAGGTACCTCATGTCCGCCTCTAAATAACTAACAATTGTTGCTGTTAAAATGGATGTTTAGTCAAAAAAAAAACCCTTACGTGTCCACTGATGAGCCTCTGGATCCTTCTAGAGCTCACCGGTCTTATAACTGTCGCAATATTAGATGACGACCATATTAGATAGAATGAATAAATAGACCCACGGAAAGCTGTTTTAAGCTCTTAAAAGGATCCTAAAACTATATCTAAATGGTGACGTCTGAATAATAAAGTGTTACTACGGATCTTTACAATGAACAGCACAGAACTGACAGTACAAAGTTTTCTCCCCGCCCATACTCCGACAAGGCTGGGCTTACCGACAGTGGGTGGGTTATAAAATGCTTCGTTTGTCTTTCCCTTCAGAATAAAAGTCCTGCTGTATATCGCTATGGATGTCGTTATATATATATATACATACATATATACATATATATATATATATATATACATATATATACATACATATATATATATATATATATATACACATATGTATAAGCTATATATGAAGCTTATACATACATTTGTAGTTGACGCGAACTACGAAGGCGTATTTGGACCACTGTAAAGAACAGGCACCTTTAAGAGTTTTAAGAGTAAATGGTAAGTCTTGATGTTGCGAATAACGCCATCAACAACGACAAATTACTTCATGAATAAAGTCAAAATTACTTCAGACTAGAAATGTAACTAAAAGGGTTTTGTATCCGCATATCACAAAAGTTAGCGTAGTTCCAATGAGGACACTGTCTTTTACTAAAAGAAGGGTTCTAATAATTTATCCACGACCGAATCTGTATATAGCTGTAAGTTTACCCCAACAATCCTCATGTCCCATGTATACGGAGAACCGAAAGAAAAGCCAGACACGAGGCGTACAGACAATCCACTCTGTCCATCCAAGTCAGTCCATCCAAGTCAGCTCTGACTTTATTACATGGTAACAGTCCTTTTATACTTTCGAGGACAACATATGGTACATTTATAGGATGTTACAAGACAGAAGGGCAAGACATTTACTTTGAGAACAAAGAGGCGATCAGATGAAGGAAAAGACCCACATCTCCGGATCTTGTGAAGTGACATTTGGTGAGATGATGTGTTTCCATGTGAATAGAGACGACACCTTCATTATGGGAAGTGTCTCCACTCCCATGGAGGCAAACCAACATATTTAAGACAATATATGACAAAACTCACGACCAAATTATTCACAGCAGGTTATATGAACCGTAACAGTAACTACTCTCGATTTGCGCTTTTGATTAGTCATTAATGTGCATTCAGAATCAAATCTTCTACATAAATTAGTCCAGTTCACTTCTAATCTTTCACAATTTTTACCACTATAGGAGGTCCAGACAGTTCTGTTGAGTTCTTTGATGAACATGCATTTGAGAAGAATCACCTGCTGGCTGCTTGTTCTTGGTCTGTCTTTTATACTCATATTCCTCTTGATCACCAATCAAGAAAAGAAGAAAGCCTACAATTGGCTGGAGTTCATAGATAAGGAACCTGAAGACGATTGTGATTGTGAGAAAATTTTGAATGGAGCTGCTGATGAAGTTGACCGGAGCAAGATTTTGACGATCACAAAAAGCTTTAAACAACGAATGTACGTACCTGACGCACAGTACACAAATCTTACAAAAGACTGTGAGAAGTTCCGCAGGTCTCGTAAGTACCTTCCAGTCCCATTGAGTGAGGAAGAAAAAGAGTTCCCAGTGGCATATTCTATAGTTGTCCACCACAAGGTGCAGAACTTTGAGCGGCTACTGAGGACTATATACAGTCCTCAAAACTTCTACTGCATCCATGTGGATACCAAAGCCCCCACGTCCGTTACGGCAGGGATAAGTAGCATTGTGTCATGCTTTGGTAATGTTTTTTTGGCCAGCAGACTAGAACACGTGTACTATGCCGGTTGGAGTCGTGTGCAGGCCGACATCAACTGCATGAAGGATCTTTACAAAGTCAGCGACCAATGGAAGTACTTTATTAACCTGTGTGGGCAAGATTTCCCAATCAAAACTAACCTTGAGATAGTGCGTGCGCTTAAAGCACTGGCGGGTAAAAACAGTTTAGAGACTGTGATCCCACCCGATGATAAAAAACACAGATTCCAGAAAAGGTACAGTTTGATAAAGGGCAAAATCATGTCAACCCATCAAGATAAAGAACCACCACCTTTTAACCTGAAAGTATTTACTGGTGGAGCTTATATAGTTGTGAGTCAAGAATTTGTGCGCTTTGTCCTCGAAGACCCCAAAGCTCAAACATTAATGGCTTGGTTGAATGATACTTACAGTCCAGATGAATTTTTTTGGGCTTCACTTCAGCGCATGCCTGGTGTCCCCGGTTTTCTGCCACCGCACTCGAAATATGATGTCTCGGACATTTACAGCATCTCCCGGCTAGTCAAGTGGCAGCTGCATGAGGTAGGATTTGATGCCGTTTATCCTCCATGTCATGGCATTCACATTCGAACGATTTGTGTCTATGGGGCAGGGGATTTACAATGGCTGCTGAAGCAGCACCACTTATTCGCAAATAAGTTTGACACAGACGTTGACCCAATTGCCATCAGATGCTTGGAGAAGTTTCTCAGACGCAAAGCCCTGAAAATGCAAAAATAAATGTGAACGCTTTCAGCCGCTCCTGTCAGGGGTCACCACAGCGGATTGTGCTCCGCATGATTGGTTTAGACATGTTTTTGGATGTCAGATGCTTTTCCTAACACAACTTTATACTTTTTATACAGGGAACTACAATGGACCAGTTGGAATAAGAACCATAGAGTTTAGAATTTTTGCTGTTATTAAAATGTCCTACAATATTTTGATATTGATTGATGATTTTTAAATGAATGGAATTTTCATCATGTTACATAGTAAATAAATAAGTTTTATTTATAGTCATATGTTTTGTTAAGTATACATTTCTCCTGAACATTACTTGATCAGCTGAATGTATGTATATGAGATACACATGAGTGAAAGTTCCTTATTGTATTGTACTAAATAATAAATATGTAAAATCCATCATCATATCCCATCTCTAGTCCACCAGAATATAATTTTATTTAGTTTATTTATTTTATTAATGTTGTATTTCTTAAACCAGGACATTGTCACAACAAATCCTTGAGCTTGACTTGTATATGACTTCATTTATGCACTTATTGTGGTTGGTTGATATTTTTGCCAACTGTAAACACATCAAGAGGAGGTGAAATGGATCAAGAATAAAGAAGTGCCATGAATATCTCCACTGAAGGTCTCAGTTCTTTCTCTGAATGTCTAGATAACTCGCTGTATGTGGTTAAAACACAGCTAAAATGAAGCAAGTAATGCACGGTTAATGAAGCAAAAAAATATTCCAGCTCTGCTGTAAAGGAAAAGTTATCCGGATCCAAACTGGGATGATAGTCTCTTACCATCTGTCTTGCTCTGATACTCCACAGCAAGTTCAATACAAAAAAATTTCCCGGCAGCATATCAAATGCATTTTTTTCTATTCTAACAGTCCTACTGCATATCATATTGTCTTCCACTGTAACAAAGAATCAGTTCAAGAAATGCTGGCATCCTTGGTTAAACACTTATAAAATGTCATGAAAATATGTTTATAGTTCGAACACTGTCTAACACTGATTATACGTGCATATTTATTATCTAACGTTACAATTATTGGCACTAAACTAATTTTAAATTTACTTTACTCCAAATGCTCTAGTCCCCCCATTCTAGACCCCACAATGAAAAAACATTCACTAAGGTAAATTGGGGATACAAATTGTCAATTTCTGTGTTTGATGTAGTCTTGTGAAATGATAAAATTCTATTAAACAATCACTACATTCTAATTTACAATTTACAGTAAGCACAATCAAAACTGATCCATGACCATCTAAGTGAGTTTATTATTCATTTTTCATGAATTCTGCTAGCACAGTATTGCAAGGATCTGGTGTTGAAGGTTCATGAAGGTACATGAAGGTTCAGACGTCTACATGAAGGGCTACTTATGAGGAAAGTAGATGGCCGAGGTGCTGAAATGAATTGGTGTATTATCCAGGTTGAGTTACTACATTATTGTTAGTGATTGTGGCGAATATGGGCATACTGTGGGCATATACCGACTTTGACATGGGTAATGTGGTGGTAATTAAAAAGAAAAAAAAAACCATTTTGTTTACGACTTTTAGAACTGAATTGTTTTTCGTATAGATTTGGCCATTAAAGGGAAAAAAATCAAAAAGTTGCCCTCATTTGGTGTCAAAAAGTGCAGTTAAATGAAAAAGTGCAAGTGTCAGATCACAGAGAGGGGTAGAGAGAGAGCCACTTTTTGATTAATGCTCCTTAAATTAACTGTTTACTCTGTAGACTCCCAACATTCTCAGATTATGATAATTCAGTGACAGGCAGCTAGATTGATGCTTGAGAGCTTGTTTTAATTAATGGTTTTGTTTGTCTCTGGAGAACGACTTTCTCTTTCCTTTGCCTTGGTTTTTTCTTCTTTAACATTTTGTCGTTTGAAGATTGACTGCTATGTAATGGGACCCCCGTGTGTGTTTAGAAAAGTCGAGAAAAAGTATCTACAGCGATTAATTTATGTTTGAAAGAAAACGGTACATGTAGAAACGTTTATTTGCTGGAGAAATGTGAGTTTTATGAGTTTCTTTGTAGGAAATCAACAAAAAAGAGAGAATTCAACTGCAGTATAATTGCTAATTTAGTTTGTGTATATAGCATAACCGTTAGAACTAAAAATGTTTTGGAGTTTGTCTTAAACAATCCTGCTTTAAATAACTTTAAGGTAGCTTTAATTACAAATTTGTGCAAAATGTATTATTTATGTTTAGAACTTCAATATGAAAGCGTATGTTCGTCATTTTGCTGAGAGAAAAAGCATTAAAAGTAGGAAATGGTAGCGAACCGTTGTTGCTTCCAGGGTTCTCTGTGACGATTGTTAAATGTGTTTTTAGCGCTAAAGCTACAATATTGAGCTTCCATTAAATCATATTTTCGTGTGATCAACGAATGCAAAGATTATCAGTAAGTCTTAAGTAAGTTATTCATAAATAGAGTTACACATGCTGATTTTATAAGTTTGATCAGCAGAAATTAGCGTCGCTGATGTGTACCGGGCAGCATGTGGCTCACTGGCTAGCACTGTTACGGTAAGAACATAGCAGGTTTGAGTCCCAGATGGAGTGGTTCTGGTTCTTTCTGTGGAGTTTGCATGGACCTATGACATAAATAATAATAAAAATAGCTTCGTTCAGCAATAATAAATGATCCTTTAGAATCTGTACTTTTTATTTGTCTCACAATACAATTCTTTGGCCCTTAAAATTAAAGTATTATTCATTTACATTTTCAGCATTTAGCTGACACCTTTTTATCCAAAGCGACTTGGAACAAACTTTTGAGCAATTGAGGGTTAAGAGCCTTACTTACGGGCCCAACTGTGGGAGCGTTTTGAAATGCACTTCATTGTCTGTCCACTACAATTTACAACAGACAGGTCCGGCAGTGTATGATGTGCTACACAATAGATTTCTGTGTGGACTTTGCATGTTCTCTCCATGTCTTTGTAGGGTTTGCTCTGGTTGCTCTGGTTTCCTCCTTCCTACAGTCCAAAGACATGAAGGTAAGGCAAACCGAAGATACAAAATGATCCATGACTGTATTTAATGTGACTTTTGAATTGAACACACAGGAATGATTCCTCGACATTTAACCCAATCCATGCAGTGAAAAACAAATCTGCACACATTAATGAATACACACTAGGGGGCAGCAGTGAGCATATGTGGCCAGCCTAATGGGCAGCCTTAGTCAGCCTTGTTTTTTTAAATTAATTTTTATTAATGTTTTTTTAAAGCAACGTTGTGTTTAAAATAAACATGTTATGAGTATAACTTTTTTATGAATGCCGTTGTTACAAGGTACAGCTGTACTGCTAACCAAGTGCTCAGTAAAAGCTTTTTTATTACACAACAGTATTTTACACGTTTTGTAAAAGAAACAATTTGAATAGATTTGTGTACAGAAGACAATTACAAACATGGAATCAGAGCTGCAAACATTCAGCAGCCGCCGATCAATAATCAAGGTCGTCGTTCTGTTGCTACGATCTCAGGACGTTTATTTCATCTTTGCTGCCCACTTTTTCTGTTCCCTGGTGAAAAATTCTTTTCCTTCTTTCTTTAAATCTCAGTCTCTCCACAGGTAACGACTGTTAAGTAGCGGATCTCGGCTCCTCCGACCTGTCATCATTATACACATTAATGTAAAATCGCCTTAAGGTCCAAACTCATGCTCGATAACTCATATCCCACGTAAATTCCCAGGCAAACAACAGTCAATGCAAAAACACATTTCCTGCTGTCGACAGCATCGCTGGTGAGAATCAATCAACCGTTCATCCATTTACACTCTTTGCATACCCTTTTGTCGAAGGAAAAAAAGGCAACATAACAAAACCCCAAAAAAAAAGCGCTCCGAGACTCTGCGGCTCTTCTGAGGCGATTGCTGAATCGTTCTGAAGAATCCATCAAGCCGCGTTTGATTGATAAGTCTGTCTGTGCTCACAGCGGTACGGCTACAGCAAATGGGGTGGCAAAGAGCGAGCTGACATAATGCAAGTCTGCACAAGTTTTAGGAGACAGACTGGGAACGATCATGGGGGGTAAAAGTTTGATGCGACGACATGCTTCTATTTAACATGCTGAGTCTAGGCATGGCCCTCTCTGCAGATCTTCCAAAAAAGAGGCAGACCTACAGTAAAGGGTTAAAGTTTACCCTTTTTATTTATCGCATTAAGACCGTTGAGCAAAATCCACAAGCCTTGTAGAACCATGTCTGCCATACTTTATATGTTTGCACAACCCTTTGCTCGGTGTATGGTGCTTAATCTTTAACCCGCTCAGACTGCATGTTTAGGGCCATTAGGGGTCTGAAAACCTCGGGTGATACTGAGCATATTTTGACACCCCTCAACCACAGGGCATCACACACTTACAAGTCACTACATTACACTTAACAGTAATTTTAGATAGAGGTAGAATGAGTACTATGTGATGAGATTTGACTTAAGTGATAGTAAAGTTACTTTTAGTCTAAACATACAGTACATAGTCTAAAACGTACACTATAGTCTAAAAATAAACATTATTGTGTTAATTTTTAACAGAAGAGGCACGTCTCTCTGATATTAATCTAGAAATATATTACCTACACAATGGCAGTTCCATTTAGTGTTGGCTTGTGCATTGTCCAAGGCGGTGTCATTGATGGGATACGAATGTAACGATACACTCTTAAGTGTGATACGATTCATGATATTGGGTTCATGATGCTAATTTTGACATCATTTAAAAAATAATATCGATACCAGATTATTAAGTAAGCTATAAACTAAAAAAGATATATTCTTTACTTTATGGGATGTAGTTGCAAACTATGCAAAATAATTTTGAATCCTGAAGTCAAAATTTGGTCAACAGTAGCACCATCTACTGTTTACATTGAATAACGATTCATTAAATATGATCACCAAACTGTTTTTGAATCGTGCCCCAAGTGAATTGATTCTTTGACTCATGGTGCATTATTACATCCATAACAATGACTGGATAGAATTTTATAGACTTGTCAACATAAAGTTTGGTGAAAGGACATACTGTATGTTATTAATTTGGTTATTAATTAGAGTGGTTAGCACTGTCGCCTCACAGCAAGAAGTCCCTGGTTCGATCCCCTTGTCGGGCCGGGGACTTTCTGTACAGAATTTGCATGTTCTCAACATGGGTTTCCTCCGGGTATTCAGGTTTCCTCCCACAATCCAAAAACATGTACTACATGTACGGTTGATCGGAAATAGGTAAAATTGTCCTGTAGTTTCACAAGATCCCTGTAGCGATACGGACCTGGCAACCTACTCCGTAAAAATAATTGCTGAGTAACTCTGGGGATCGGTAGCGGTCAACAGAGGGACCCGAGAGTCGGAAACAACTGAAACGGGTAAATACAAACATACATCTGTTGGATGAACAGCAGGTTATGTTGGTGTCCACACCACTCTAGAGTAGCAAATCTATCTTCTGGTCATGCCAGTCGTGATGATCATTGTAGCATGCAGAGATTGTGTGTGTGTGTGTGTGTGTGTGTGTGTGTGTGTTATTTGTATGTGTATGTTGTCTGGATAATTTGGAGCTTGTGATTGTAATTTAAATTTGCCACACTTGTGTGACTAGTGTTACCACTAGGTGTGACACCAGTGACTATTTATAATCATGAATACTGACCAGTCGATCCCTGGTTAACTTAAATGTCTTAATTGTCATTGGCAACTTTATTGATGAGGTGGAAAATACATAGTATGCGACTTTGAGTAAGTTACTGGTCATATATTTTCAACCGAGGGCTCTCTGTATCTCTAAAAGTTGTGCACTGCAACTTTAAAGCCACAAACCTGGTTAAAATATCAAAAATCTAATTCCATCTCAACCCATTAGGCATCAGCCATTATCTCCCCCCCCCCCCACAAAAAAAAAACCAAAAAACAAAAACTTCGTAATGAATCACGGACCGTAAAAGCTTCAAACACTTTTTGATTTTTGTCAGCAAGACGCATCTTAATGACCAAGTTGTGTCAAGAGCGAGGCCATTTTTAGGGCATTGTAATGGATCTTGCATTAGGGGCAGCTGCACATGGAATACCACCCCTTGTGGAGATACAGCCCCCCTGCGTAAAACACATTATTCTTCGGGGGGCATTCTGCTTTGGGGGCGCAAACCCACACACAACCGGTTCAGCCTGTGGGACACGAGGGAAGGAGGTAAAGCGCAAGAGGGAAGAGAGCCCCCCTACTTAATCTGAGTCCCTAGGAGGGCCAGCCCAGCACCTGCTAACTCAGGGCAGTGCTCATCAGAAAAGCATTTAGCGCGTTCGCTAACTCCAGGCCATAATTAGAGTGGGTAATTATTTACAGGCGGCGCTGGGCAGAGCTGGCCTAGCATAAACAAACAGGCGGCTCAGAGTCACACGACAAACATCGTTAGCTCTATGCTCGTTTTCGCCCAAATGGCAAAAACACTAGCAGCATGTACTCTTGTTCCCTGAGAGGGAGGGAAAAAAAAACTTCTGGTCTGAAAAAGCTGTCGATCGTTTCCCAAACACATTTTGAAGATGCACAAGTATTGTAACATCTGCAGCCACACACACACACAAACACAAACACACATTCACACACTCATGAATATGATAACGTGTGAAATGACAGATTTATTTGTGTGTGGCTCCAGGCTTTTATCTCTGGCACAGTTCATCAACTCCTCAGCACGAGGACTGCTAACCAACGTAGCGTCTGCACATGCTAATTACTGGACCATGGTTAGCTACAAACCTCACGATCGCTTCCAAGATATCTGTCTTTTCCTTTCCGTTTCCTTACTTCATTTATCTTTTCCTCCATAAATATAGATGCAAAGTAGTAGTTAAATGTTTATAGTAAGGTTTCCCCCCCTTCTCCTACTTGCTAGCAATCGGTGGCTTGCTGCTAAGCTATCATGTGTCAAGATCTTTTCCTTTTCATTAATTTTGGTACATTTATCTTAAACATTATAAAAACATGAATGTTGGAATTTATCACTTATCATGGATACACTTATACTTTGCTTAAAAACTCATATTTATGCTTCTTAGTCGTTCACAGGACACACACATTAGATGTATTAGAAATGTATTGAACCGTTTTGCTGTTAATATATATATATACACGTGCAAGAACATGTC
>JAOUQU010000027.1:702907-720804 GCA_028566735.1 Ammoglanis amapaensis
TCGACCAATGGAATTTGGCCGACTAGTAATTTTTTCGGTCGACCAACGACTAATCGATTATTTGCGGACAGCCCTAGTGGACAGTAACATTTAATTATGATTACATAAAAGGATCTTCTTATATATGTGTCCTGACCTGCCATGGGTATTTTAAAGATATTAATAGCTAATTGGTAGAGATGTTGGAACATTGGCAGCTATGCCTAGTAACTAATTTATTGAATAGTTTGTTGGGCTAAAAAGCGGAATGTTTAGATTTTGCTCTACCATGTAGCCACTGTAGAATTCTTGATCAAGGCACTTAGCCCTTTTACGATCTACAGGTGCCAGCTCTGACCCCTGCTTCCATACCAGGGTACTTGTAAAAACCATTCTATTCGAGAATGTAGGGTTATTAAGGCACAATCAGACCAAACAATGAAATAGCATGCACATTTCTTTGTGCAGATCCTATACGTTGATCTTATTCCATTGGCCAATGTCTATTTTTAGAAGCCATACATGGAATCCTGGGACAGAAGCAGCAGGACTCTTTAGGTCTGAAGTTCTACCGACCAGAATTCATTGTCCTGGCAGTAAGTGGAGGAATTGTCCTGCTCCTGATAATCTATTACATAATACACTACAAGGTAAGTCATACGCATTTGAATGTCATTGTATTTCAAGTTACTTATAAATTAATTTTACACTACAATTGTTAAACACATGAAGCTAAATAATATCCTTATAGGGAACTTGCATGTGTTTTCAGTCAAGATTTGATTTCTATCTCAGACTTGGATCGATTAAGGTTTAAATTTTGCTGTAGAGCACTATTGTTATAATGAATGTGATTTTTTTGTGATCAGAGATTTCATCCACTGCACAGACAAAGTCTGGATTCCTAAATCTGGTAATTTCTTGTTTTTTGCCCTTTAAGCTAAATCCAATAAATACGTACTAAAATTGTTTTTGCACATTGTTCACTTTCTGCTTATTATGGACTATCACTTTGACAGTTTAGGATGTTTCTACCTAATGTGCGTCACAACTCCAGTGAACTCCCAACAGTGAATTGTACAACGAATTCATGTCTTTAAAGTTTTTAACTGGGCATGAAGTTCTTGTAATTTAAGCAAAGTGTAAATTTTTATTCGAAACTTAATCCCAATTCATGATGCCCAGACAAAACATTTACGACTATAAAACTTGATTTGTGTGATCATGCTGAAAAAGGAAACTTAAATCAACATTTATATTTATGGTACCTAAGAAATGACCGCAAAACATTTGCCCATATAATGCACTGCTTCCAAAGCAAGGCAGGGACCTTAATGGCTTTTAAACATATTAATCTCGGTGTTCTTTGTCTCTAGGTCGGATGGCGTGCAACTGAGCGAGCTCAGGAAACCACTCAGCATTTGATGTAATGGAGCAGAGTACTTCACACAAAGTGCTTCGTATATTACATGATAATAAGATTACATGCTAATAGAAGATGTAAAGTATTCCCGTGTATATGAAAAAAAAAATACTTCAACCCCACATAATACAAAATAATTTTAAAAGTGAATCATCAAAATGTCACAATACATTTATGAGTATATTTGGTAAAATTTGTTTCAACCTTCCGTTCGATTAAGTCAACAAAATGCCCACAAGAAGTAGTAATTAGTGTTTGCTGTTAATCAGAATCAAGTTCTTAACGAATTTGCAGATTCTATTGTCCAACATTTAAAAAAAAATGAGAGAAAATGGATCACAAACAAATCCATCGTTTCAAAACAGTGTGTGGTGATTGGCAGTTACTTATTACATAACATTTTAACGGCACATTTCAAATATAAAGCTTGAAAAAAACAGAAGCTGCGTTTTTATTTTTAAAGCTATTTTAATCACTTTTACAAAATGATTCCGTGTGATTACAAAAAAGCTATAAACAAAAAAAAATAACCTCAGATATCTGAGAAAATCCAGGATATCGGTATGACGCTTGCACTAACACAATCGAGCCAGCCTCAAACAACCTTACCTAAAATTCCCAAGCAACTGTTTACCTTCAATATCTAGAATGTGCTATAGATCTTCAAGAAAAGACTGCAGTCATAAAAGTTAGAACAGGCTTTCTTTATCTTGGACTTATGTCGTCTCGTTTTGGTCTTTTTCCTACTTCCAACAAACCTGGTTATTCGATGAAGGGAAAATGTCCAACTTGCTGTGAAGGTTACGCCACGATTAAGAAAGACTGGAATAGAAAATAGCTGGTAGTGGGCACAGACAGAGTAAGAAGGTGGTGAATGTTAGGAAAGGAGATCACCGGCGTGTGGGTCTCAACAGCTGTGTGGCTGTGACTGAATCTGGAAACAGATTGTGGTAAGTTGGCAGGGGGACGTATGCAGCTGTTATCATTTTGCCTGTAGAAACAAAAACGAGACGTAGAAATATAACAAACTGACAAATGACGAACCAAAATGTCTGGAGGCATAAATCCTCATCAGAGATGTTCTTACCTGCAAACCAGCGGCCGTGTAAAGCACTGACCGCAGCCATGGCAGTAGGGATGGACGGACACTTCACATACACATTACCCTATAAAAAGAATAAAGAAAATGCATTAAAGATGTCACGGCGAAGTCACAGTGCCACTTATTACTCAATGATGAATTTAATATTTATATGACAAGCTATTTTGTGGCTTATGTTATATATACAGTGAATCAAACTGAAATGGATAAGAAATGTAATGACAACAGTTAGCATTTATGGTTGATGGTGATAGACTGATGCTGTAGTACGTACCTGAGCTGAGTTTTTGTCTACATATATGTGGATTATGCCTCCGTGTTTATTGCACTCATCGATGACATCGTCCTGGATCTCGATATCCCAACCAGGCTCGTTTTCTCTGAGGACACAAAATCACCAAGTAAACAGCAAGTAGAGCAAAAGTACATCTGACATGACCTGCGATACTTGCACAGACTTGCCAGGTTAGCTTGTGTAAAGTGTTTGTATCCACAAAGCATAAAAAGGCTTTAGTTATATAAACACTTACACACAAACATTAAAACATGACGCTGGTGTCACCTAGGGGTGACTGTCAATAATGCCTCAAACAGAAAACTTGTGTTCTCTCTTTGCGGCCAGTCCAGTGCAAAATGCATAAGTATTAATCCCTAAATAAATTTAAAGCAATAGAAGAATTAATTAACTAAAATAATTACTTTATTGATTTAAGCAAATCGGGCTTTACAATCAAAGTGAAGTAGTGTTACTATACGGTCCACAACATATTTGGGGGTTCTCATGTAATGGCTGTGTTTGTGCATGTGCTTGAGAGTTTTTAAGTACTTTGATGTATGCTATGCAAAGAGAAAAGTAAAAAGACTCACGACTGTGGGCTGAACATGTTGGAGAGCTGCAGGCAGTGCGTGGCCAGGGGCTGTGTGGGAAGGTTCATAGCTTGGTTCATGCTGGGGCTCGGGATCACTGTGATGACAGAAATAAATCAGTTCTCTTTTATTGAAATCGTGCTATGTAAAGCAGTGCTGTAAAATAATCATCTATATGGAAATATATGATATTTAATAATAATAATTAAATATATGATAACAATGGACTTGTGGCACAATAATTAACCATTTGCTTGTATTATACTTGTAAAATATGCCATATCTAAATAATAACCAAACTAAAACCTACACAGCACACAGGGTTTAGCATTTCGTTCTTATTGACAACAGTTTATTAAATGGTATAAAATCTTACAGCCAAATAAAAGCTCACCAGGTGGTATGTTCCCAAATGAAATAGTGCCACCCATCTGAAGAGCTTGCTTTGCAGCTGGAGGAATTTGTAGCCCTGTGCCTAGAAAGATTTTAATAAGACATCAAATAATTTAATAACTCAACAACAACCATTGGCACCAAAAATCTACAACACTACATTGCATACCCTCTGCAAGTCTGGCCATCAGTTGGAGACGGCCTGTTGTGCCCAGGTCGATGCCCGTTCTCTCTAGCTCGTCGTTGTCCAGGAAAGAGCTGGCAGCTGAGCCGTCTGTGCGCTCGGTCACGTGACCGACTTTCATAGGACGACCGGCCAACTCGAAGCCATTGAGCTGCTCCATTGCCTTCTTGGCGCATTCAGCATCTGCAAACTACAAGTGATACAAACCATCAATTAGCCACACACTATTGGCTTAGCACCAAGAACAAACACCTTTTTTTAACAACACTCAGTTTGAGACACTGGTCATAATTAATTTTACCGAGATAAAGCCATAGCCTTTTGATCTTCCAGTCTCACTGTCCATTATCAACTGGATGCTCTCAATCTAAAAGAAAAAAAAAAGTGAACTCAATTTAGCTACAATTTAGCTATAACTGTACTGCGTATAGCAGCGTAAATAAAGGATGATTTCTCTCACCTTTCCAAAGGGTTCAAAGATCCCTCGAAGCATGTCCTCAGTGATGTTAAAATGAAGCGAGCCCACATAAAGACGCATGGGACCGGCACCACCTCTCTGAAGGCTGGCAGCAGCTGCTGCAGCGGCCCGGTTTTTCTCAGCCTAAAGAAAGACAAGCAATAGTCAGAAATCACATTGATGGGTGTCCAAAAAGGAAGACACAAAGGAAAAACTGGTAAATATATGGTCACCTGCGAGGCCTGAACGATAATGGGCACGCCAAGCAGCCTTTGTCCGGTGAGCCCGATAGCTAGAGGCACAGAGGTTGCATCTACAAACTCGATGTAGGCAATGCCTTTAGACCGGCGCGAGTTTCTGTCAGAGATCATCCTCACATCACGCACCTTTACCACAGAACAAAAGAAATATAAAACATCTTAAAATCGATAAACTATTAATCTTCCAATACAAAAACTAAGTCAAAACATGAAAGTGCTTACTTTGCCAACAGCAGAAAAAAACTCCTCAAGGTCTCTGGGTCGGATTCTGGCAGCGAGCTGCATGCAGAACACTGTGCGAGCATCCCGCTCCTCTGCACTCAAATTATCAATTGGCTTCCTGTAAGAAAAAGTCATTTCTTTTACCCACTCCAGAAATCAACACTAAGGATGAAAAGGTTTTCAATTTCTTTAATACAAAACAAACAATTAAATTCGACCCATTCTGTAAATGCACTCGTTAATTCTTATAAGAAGAATCCTTTGTGAGCATGGCTACCTAATAATTACAGTTTTGATTTTTGCTGGTCTAAATAGACACACAACTATGCAGAAGCACAGTACAAATTGGCAGCACAAACCTAAAAGGACCCAAACAAGACCTGTACGTAACTTCTTGTTGTGAAGCAACATCGCCACCCGAATGAATTGAATACAATGAATCTGGTATTTAACCCTTTCACTTCCAGCATTTTTCCCGAAAATCAAACAGTGTTGTAAAAACTTCGAACATTCTCTACTACTTCTGCGAACTGTTTGGTTCAGTAACGCCTCCTTTCACAAAGGTAAACGACCATGCTTAGAAATCAATAGCTGGTTCTGCCGCACTTGATATTGTGATGCAAATCATTACCGTGGGTTAACCCGCGCTTGGGAGTCAAAGGGTTAAGATGTCCAAGGTTATGTATTCTAATAGGGTCTATACAATCATTTTTAGCACTTACACACATGAAAAGTAAAAATTGATGACTAATGCACATTTTTTTTTACCTAACAGGACTCTTCTCTTTCTTGATTGGACTCTTGCTTCGAGAACGTTTAGGCCTGGAACGAAATGAAACAAGGAATGTTTGTTAAAACAGCAAAAAATGTGGTTCTAGATATACTTAATAAGGACACAACACAAGGTTAACTTAAATAACAATTAATTAAAATAATGTTAACTGTGGAGACTAGGGCTTTAATGTCAATGTATGTTAAAAACAATTCCAAGCCTAAGCATACAATCATGCAACCGTAATTTTAATACAGCATAATTAAAACCTTGTGCACAACAAGCTGCACAACCTAAAACTGCATAATTTAAAACTCACTCACTGAAAACAGATCTTCAGCAAAGACATTTAAAAACTGTTAGCATCGTGTAGACAGAAAAAAATGCATTGTTTAGTTTATATCAGGATTGTTATCATACTTGATTGAAGTAGCCTTTGTTACAATAAAAATAGAAGTGTTTAGAAAAAGGTCTATTTTAAACAGTGTAAGTGTGCAGCATATAAAATGTGTCTATATGCTGAACACCTGATGTTATCATACAGACTTATGTAACGTTTGGCATACAACTAACATGTGTAGATGTTTTTATAAAGACAGCGGGGACTAGGCCTTAGTCTCACTGTCTATAGATAAGTGTCAAGTTGTTATTAACAAAGATCAATGAAAAGCAATGACGATGCCTAAATATGTGACTGATTTAATTAATAATTTAAACAAACTGAAAGCACTCACTTTGGCGGGCTTTTGTGGCTGCGATAGCGTCCGTGCCTTTCATGACTGCGAGAGCGCGAACGACGTCGGTCTTTGCTGTGTGGCTTTTTCTTCTCGCGGCTGCGGCTCCTTCGTTGATCCTTGCCCTTTTTGCGCTCTCTGCTCCGGCTCCTGTGACGTCCCCCACTTCGACTGCGACTCCGGCTGTGTCTTTTCCTGTGTAGATAAATTCGAAATAAACATTAACACATACCCAGAGCCAAATGAAATATGAGGCTTAATAAACTCGAACATACTTCCTGATCTGTTCCTCGTGGCCATTTGCACTAGAAGATTTGCTGTCACCCTAAGCAGGGTTGATAGAAGAACATCGTGAGGACGGTGAGGATACATTGCAAGTTGTCAGGGGAATGGGGAGGGGAATAAGAGAAAATACAGAATATACTCATTTAGAAAAACAAGAAAATTACGTTTCCATCACTATCTGTTCTGGATACGCTTTAACAAGCAGGGTCCCTTTCGTCCCACCTTAGAGGTACTTTTTAATTACTTTGTTTGCAGAGACATTTTTTCTGTCAAAAGAAAAATAGCAAAAAATAAGGAAAAGCTCTCAAAAGCTGCCATACTAATAATGCCAGTGTTTATTTGGACCTCTAGATTCAGAGTGTGACAGTACCCAACTATTTTAGGCCTTAAGTTTTCTGATAATGACAAGGTCACTAAAGGGGCTTCCAGGGTTGAAGCGGTCATTCCGAGAGATCTTCGTCCATTTGTGCGGTTTGACTTTGAGAGAGCGATGCCATCTCTGTCTCACCTTTAGTCCTGAAGCAGACAGGGATTTACACGACTTAGTCATAAAGGATCCCAAGATACAGTAAAGTATTAAAAATCCAAAGAAACTCCCTAAGTACTTTTATATTTGTTTGTTTTTTTATTAGCCCTGTTCAAAAACTATGCAGACTGCTGAGTAACTTGGTTACGACTCTTAAAAGGCTAATGAAGCTTTGTGACCAAATGTTAAAATGGAAGAAGCATGATGTACTAATGGAACAGGCATGCAAATATTCAAGATGTTGACTCAATTTACCTGAAGACCATTGCTAAAACGTCCCGAGAGACAGTATTCATATTCTGTACGTCAGATAGATCACTTTTTACTTTTAGATTATTTTACCGTTGACACAAATGGCATTGGCGTGTAGGTAAAACAATCTGCCAGTTATCATATCTGCAGCAAGTCATGACTGTTGGTGACCTTGATAAAAAAAAAAAGGTCAACCACACGTGCCAGTATTGAAAATGTGAATGCTGTCTCCGTTTGGTCAGGTTATATCCAGGTTTTATCCACTGTTTTTTTTTTCGTGTTGACACCAGATAGGTGAAAGGCTGTCAGTCTTTGATATCTGGCCTAGGGGGATCACAGTACATCAATACATTCCGCAATGACCTTACTTTTTTCACACTTCACACTGGAATCAAAGGTGTATTCAGGGAAGTAGAGATGAGATATCATTAGGCAAGTCTATAAAAAGAGATAGACGGGCATTTATTTGTAATTCAGATCATTTGCTGAAGCATCACACAAAACATCATTCTGTACCACTGACACAGACAGCAGAGACATTTGCTATAACATTGGACTTCACACATTGGAGTTGCAATATAGCAAGAGCTACTTAGTTAAGTGCAAGAGTTTATTCATGTGCAAGTGAAAGGTAAAATAAGTTTAGTCACCCACCTTTCTGTAGGGAGCTTCGAGCATGGCCTCAATATCAAAGTCGTCTGCCATTGCTGACCTGTGCAAGGACACAGATAATTAAAACTTACCCTAGTGCACGCTATATGATGCTGGACAAAAAGCAGCTGCCTTAATATTAACCTATATTAACTTGTACGCAGTCAGTAAACAAGTAGACACATGAAAGTCACCAACATGGTGACCGCGAGGCACCAGGTTGCCCACAAGGACCTCATGAGTCGCCTGCGGGCCTGTTCTAAAAATAGCTCATTATAGTGACAAGCATTTTTTTGTCGCTATTATTTTTTAAATCACACTTACATTAGTGTAAATTAGAAAATTACGATATATGTAATATATTGTATCGATCGCATAATGTTATGGGTTATGTGTGTGTTTAATGTTATGGGTGCTCTGTTCACATGTTCTAGTTATTCTACTTTGTGTGTGTGGGTGCTAAGAGGGGAGGGAGGAGCCTAGTGCAGGTGTGTAGGGAGCGAGAGTGTATTTGGGAGTGAACCGGTGTGTGTACGTGTGTGTGCTCCGATGTTCCGGGCGATGCTACGAGGAAAATGATGGCGGAAATGTAACCGCGAGTTATGCGAAGGTGTTAATAAAACAAGACTTTTGTTTACATCCATCTCATCCTTTCAGAGCAACCCACGGTCATTACAATATATAATTATTTATTATTTATTATAATTAATTATATAATTATTAGTGATTTCACAAGTGTGTATCAAACTGGTCGCCCTTCGCATTAGTTGGTACCCTAAAAGCAGCCCTCAGCTTCAAAAAGGTTGGTGACCCCTGGTCTAGATGCACTCACCAATACTATCTCTTATCATCCAAAAGAGGGTTACGTGACAGTGCCGTGACAATTCTCTAAGTGGCCTTCTGATGTATCCGTCACGGCCTAAAATGTCCCAGGATTCAATGCGTGCCGGACAGGATGATCGAAAGGTTGCCGGGGTCGATTCAGAGAATCATCAGGTCATGACTGAAGTGCCTTTGAGCGAGGCACCGAAACTTTAACTAATCCTCGGGCAACTCACTGCTGCCCCCTAGTGTGCACCGCACAGATTGGGTAGAAAAATAGAAAAAAAGCCTTCAAAAAATAATCCACTCTTCATTCTCTTTCTCTCTTGTACTTGTTTGGTTTGCTCACCAGATGGTAAGGTATTTATTGTAAACACATGCTATTTCCTTATTACCCTCACCGACCCATGAGCTTGCCTCATGGGTAACCTCTATGATAGTTCACCCCTCCCCTCCCTCACCAGCAGGAGAAATGGCTCGTCTTCGGTCTTATTACGAGTCATTACACCGCAAAGTGTTAAACAAAAGTCGCGGCTGCCATGAATCTAATTCAGCTAGAAGCATCGGTTAAAGCCGGCATCCGATTATAAATCCAAAATGAAATTTAAGAACTCTGATTTAAGATTCTGAGTAACCGCTAGCAGACGCCGTTGATCTAAAAGCGACCGATAATTTTTACCGAATATAATTTGAGCAATTGAAGGTTGAAGGATTTCAGAAACCGGGTCTGAATTGGTAATATTATGATTAGTAATTAACACATTTTGATCCTGGTCGACAGAACCGGTCATAAGAAACAGTTACAAATTATCTTAACGATATGACAGCAGCAAGAGCAGTGCATATTTATTTGTACTCTTTTTTATCCAGTCCTCTCTGGATTTCGTCTCTTCTGTTTCGCTGACCGAGGCAGCTCTGGGTGGCCCTGCCACATAGCGCACGTACTAATCACCGTCAGCGGTAGGAGAACAATTCTCTGCAGGAGATCCTTTAACAAATGTCAAGCTGGAGAAGAAAAGGAAATTGCTCTCCCCCATAGCTCCGGACATCACAGGAACCCAGCCAGCTTTTAAGAGAGCTCCACTTCTAAACATGAACCAGGCTAACAAGAACCTATTGTTCCAGTCGAAAACAAACAAATAAACAAACAAAAAACAAGTCGCAATAACTTTCTGAATGTAATAAGTTCCTGTTGGCTTGGAGAAAGTGGAGAAAGAGTTCAGAGGTCAGAAATTAACCCAGACATGCAATCAATGATACAATTTACACTCTACGTTTGAACAAGAGGTGTGTTTTTCTTCTAGGTTGGGGTTAAAAAGATGATTAGATAGACTTTAACCCAAAGAGAATTATTGTTATTATTAGAGTAGAATTAGAGTTATTATTATTATTTTTATTCTTTTATTTATAGGTGGTCAGGTGGTCCGCCAGAGCCGCTGGCACATAACCGCACGTGTCTCAATCCTACTTTAAATAAGAGTCGCCGTAATCAACTGTGAGTGTTTATTTCAAGATGCCACACTAACTATCGTGTGTTTTTCTATAGTTTTTGTGCAGCTTTGTGGTCGGTCCTGCTCAAAGTTCGGTCCAGTCAGGGAAATCAGTATCCACTGGAGGAAGGGGGGGGGGGTTGAAATAGTGCCAAAGATAGTCGCTAGCTAGAAGGCTAACAAGGTAAATAGATTGATTAACCAGAGAAAGTTTTCTGGGTTGTTAGTTAGTTCTGCCCAACGTTTAGCCCATAGCACGAGAGCTACTACTACTTGTAGTTAGGCTTTTTGTTTCTGTTCCCGAGTTCGATGCAATGCCCAGTGGTTGATGTTAAAATTACAACTTACAAATTACAAATCATATGGCTAAATGATGAAATATTTTCTGCTCGCTTATTAGTTTTTAAAAGAATAAAACACGTAGGTAAGTTAATGGAGGTGTCTAAAATAGATGAATTACAAAAAAGTTTAATTAACGTTATCCTAGAACAGAACTAGGGCTTCGTTTAAAATAATTAACAGCCTGTTTCTGCTAGCATTAAATAGAAGCCAATTAGCTGGTAGGGTTAAAAGCAATTCACTACATTTCGAGACTCTCGTTTAATAAAGCTTGTCTACTTTATAACAGTATAATTCCTTTATTTAACTTTTTAATTTATTGTTTTGCATTTATTTCCTTCTTATAGTTTTTTTAAAATCATATCACGTCTATAAAAACTTAAAGTAGTCACCCAGTATACACATCTATACCGAGCATGATCTGATAACACCTGAAGTGTGTCCACATATTAATGATTGATTTATATTGTACACTTCCAAGTCACATTATTATGACCACATCTTACTGGGATAGCTATGGATGTTTCCAGGACTCGTGCTTCCATTTCTGGGCCCCAGCTGACTGGAAATGTGACACTGTTACAAATGTTTTAAACTGGTTGGAAGAGCATAACCAAGATCTTTAAGTACCTTTCCCATAATTCAGATCCAGACTTGAATGATTGGCGAGTATGGGGTTGTGTTGGCTCGCCCATGATCCCTAGACCAGTTATTGGTAACACTGCAATCAGCAGATTGAACTACTATAGGACCTTATTGAGTCTTTCAATCTAGATCAAAGGATCTGAGAACTTTTTCTCATTTCTCATTGTCTTTAGTACTAACATGAACACAGCATCATTGGTGAAAGGTGAATCAATGGTGAACGCTGCATTATTAGAAAATGGTGAATCATTGATGAGCGCTGCATCATTGTTGAAAGGTGAATCATTGGTGAACCCTGTATTATTAGTGAAAGATGAATCATTGGTCAACGCTGCATCATCGGTGAACAGTAAATCATTGGAAAACACTGCATCATCGGTAAACAGTGAATCATTGGTGAATGCTGCATCATCGGTAAACAGTGAATCATTGGTCAACGCTGCATCATTGGTGAACAGTGAATCATTGGTAAACACTGCATCATCGGTAAACAGTGAATCATTGGTGAATGCTGCATCATTGGTGACCAGTGAATCATTGGTCAACGCTGCATCATTGGTGAACAGTGAATCATTGGAAAACACTGCATCATCGGTGAACAGTGAATCATTGGTGAATGCTGCATCATCGGTAAACAGTGAATCATTGGTGAATGCTGCATCATTGGTGAACAGTGAATCATTGGTAAACACTGCATCATCGGTGAACAGTGAATCATTGTTGAACGCTGCATCATCGGTGAACAGTGAATCATTGGTAAACACTGCATCATCGGTGAATGGTGAATCATTGGTGAATAGTGAATCATTGGTGAATAGTGAATCATTGGTGAATGCTGCATTTTTGTCGAACAGTGAATTATTGGTGAACACTACATCATTGGTGAATAGTGAATCATTGTTGAACGCTGCATCATTGGCGAATGCTGCATTATCGGTGAATAGTGAATCATTGGTGAATAGTGAATCATTGGCGAATGCTGCATCGTTGGCGAACAGTGAATTATTGGTGAGCACTACATCCTTGGTGAAAGGTGAATCATTGGTGAACGCTGCATTATTGGCGAACGGTGCTCAGCCAATCCAAGAACTTCAAAAGCCCTGAATGTAAAAGCAGGTCTTGCATCCCATGGTTGGCCTATTGACCCGCTATTGAACCGACTGTGTGACTTCAAAAGGCTGGTAGCATAAGCCTGCGCTTTTGATTAGCTTCCTAAATAAGCCACATGACCTTAAGGAGCTTTTGCTTTCATCTCATCAGCTAGCACGACTAAACACCAGCAGAACTTATCGAACTCACAATAGGCTTCGCTTATATAATTGATTCATCCTAAATATCAATTGAATCTAACAGATGGTACCAAAAAAAGAGAAACCGGTAGTAACCGGTAGTTTGGAGGGAAAAAAACCCTCAAATGTATCTGGTTCCTGCGGCGTCAGCATCCAGCAGCCGCTCCCAAAACGGCACTTAGAAAGTGGGATTAAAAAATGAACCGGCTTTCCTAATTAAAATGCAGGCGAGTCATCCGCTGCCACGCGCTATTAACCTGCCGCACCCATGAGGCAGAGATCTGAACAAGACCTCTTAAGAAACAGTTGTGCAGACACGTCAGGTGATAACGGCGTGTAGATCTGCGCTCGCTGATTAGCCATGATGCTGGCGCTCGCGGCACAATCTGGCATCAATCACTGCCAGTATTTAAATAAATAAATAAATAAAAGTAAATGGTTACAGTGTCTCAGCTTTACATCTATGTTCATGTTTGTAGTCGAACAACACACGATGTCACGTATGCAACAATAATGTAATTATTTATAAAATGTCGAGCAACTATTACAGATTATTAACTGTGTTAATAACTTTTGTTTACATACATGTTTTAGTACACGGGTTTAAATCAAACAGTCATGGACAAAATTGCACATCACTTGACATATTTTTAAGACACGAGGAGAAGATAAACCCAATACCTTTTAGCCGTGAGGTGATAAAAACTAATTTTAAAATTATTTTAGAACTATGTTTTTTTAATACTGTATTTTTTTACACACGTAGGAAGTTGTGCAGTCAAACACATATTCACACACACACTAGGGGGCAGCAGTGAGAACATATGATCGGCTTAGTCACGGCACCCAGCGAAAAGTTAGGATTAAAGTGCATTGCTCAAGAGCACTTCAGTCGTGACCTGTCGGCTCTCTGAATCGAACAGGCAACCTTCCGATTTCAAGCCCGGTTCTCTCACTCTCACCACCAGGCCACTTAACGACTGTGTCACACATATTTAGTTGAAATTTCGGGCTCGTCAGTGACACGGGGTGAGATGTTGTATGATATGCTAATTTCTTGTGCCACCTCTTCCTATTGGTTTGAATGGCATGATGCTAATTGTGTTAGCTCAGTGAGATTTCGATTGCCTATTAACGACACCCTATCAATTCTTGTTTACAATAGACATTGTCACAACACATTAGAGTTTAGAACTACCACCCCCCCCCCCACACACACACACACATACACCACCACCTTCCGCCTCCACCCCAAAAACTCTATAACTCAATAAATAAAGATAAACATGCTTATATTGATTACTACTATTTTAAGACATTAGAAAAGTAACCCAAGGTCCCTCTATACCATTATTGTCCTACACTTATATATAAAACATTGCTTGTTACTGTCAAAACAACAGTGTAGTTAGTACTGGGCCACAGAGTTACCCCCCAGGCTACCAGTGTCTCAATCGTTGGTTCTTCTTCTTTTTTCTTTTTTTACTAAAGCACATATTTATCAATACTGGCCCACAGCTTTACCCACTAGACCATTACTGCCCCAAACGATCAAGCTTCAGTGGTTCTTGGATACAGCCCAGGTTGTATTCTTGAATCCCCAGACAGACCCACAATAGATCTCCAAATAGATTTACTATGCAGGCATCTCAAACTAATGGTGACTCAAACTTAAGTTTGTCAGTAAGATGGCATCTTCACGGCTCCTGTGTGATGCGATGAAGGGCTTTCTGTGACAGATGATGATGGATCGATTGACATGGATTTTTCGATCCTGCTTTATGCTGACGGCATACGTCTCTCTTGTCAACGTTCCACCGGGTAATAAAAAGAAACAAATCTTTCGTGAACGCTTGCAGGCATAAAGCTATCGCCGAAGCTAATGAATGACAATAATAACGCTGTGCGCTGTTAAACATACCACAAAAAAACATTTTTTACATCTTATGTATAGAAACTCAGCTTCCAGCTTGTCATACATACATTTAATACATATATCCACATATATGAACATCAGATACATACTCTATATATACATATAGACACTTATATCTAATTAAAATTAAAAAATAAAAATTTGAAAAGCTTGTTTTGTTTCTTATGCGACAAATTAAACATATAATACAGCGTTTTACAATCTAAATAAAGCCACATAACATCTCATGGCTGGGGCTGCCCACTGCTCTGGGGCATTTGCTCACTACTGCCTCCTGGTGTGTGTCAGTGTGCGTTTCATTGTACGGACATTGTTAAATGCAGATAAATAATTCTGCTTTGAGTAAAAGGCATAAAATAAATATATAAGGGATTCTAAATCGACGCCTAGAGTATTAAACCAGAATTATATAGACATAGAAGACGTACATAAATGTTGAAAACGCGGATATTAAAAAGATAAAATACTTAGATAAAGTAGAATTAAAGTCTTTCAGAGAATCCGACTTCAGATTGTCACCCTAACAACGCATAAAATGCAGTTGTTAACGAGGCAGATGTGCAAACGGAGAATGAACGGTAATTATTCATGATTATATTAATTATGCATTGTTTTTCTGACTAAAAAAGAAAATATGTTTTCCTAGAAATACACAAGCATATAAAACCGTGAGACTTGCTGCTACAATGAGACAGTGAAGACCTAGTGTGTGTGGCTTTGGGCCATCAATCGGAAGATAGCAGGTTCCGCAATGATGTCAGAGCCTCAAACACTGTCTGCACTATAGCGCCATGCAATGGCAGGGCTAAAAGAAATAAAATGACTCCCATACAACATACACAGAGTACCACCCGTGTACAACAACAAAACAAAGTGTAACGATGGCTAAGCACCTTTGGCATTGCCTGCAGAAGACTGATATGGTCACTACAGTCTGCTGTGTAGGAAAAGACACACAGAATAAAAGACGGAAGAGATTTGCTTAGTTTCCTGAGCATAAAACATGAAGCGCAACATACATACCTGGGATATGATTGGGGTCCAGAGCAAAAAACAGTAAAAGCGAGACAGTACTGGGAAAGTATTCAGTCTAAAAATCATTGAGCTTGTTAAGGGTGTTGAGAAGTAGTCCCCTAACTTTCCTGGTGGTTCAGTGACCTTGTCAAAGGTTCCAACGTGGTAGTTTAACATCAAACGTTTGACACATCTGGCTATTAAAGTCTGGAGGAGTCACAGATTTACATGTCCTAATTATTAAAGAACTTACCTTCTGGATTTAGCACCATCACTATCTCATTTCCACCTTAAAAGACTACTAAATGAAGCAAGGAAATGGTTTTATGTGACAGCAGCGTTGTATCAGTGGCATATAATATATAATATATTAAAACGTTACAATGCTGGGAAATATAGAATATTATATAAATAAACATAGAAAAAGTGTGTCATTCTTTATACTTGTTGAACATTGGTCATAATGTGCAAGAGAGCTACATGGATTGACTGGCCATGTCCAGATGGGCACAACAGCAAATTTAATTCAGCAGGCACAACAGCAAGAACCAAAACTTGTGTAATGGCGTAAAGCACCTGCCATATGGAGTCAAACTAGTGTGGTGGAGTAAAGCCCATGCCATCTGCTTATAAAAATAGTGATTTTGTGCTTGAATATACAAGAGCTCATTATAAGCTCAATATTTCAGTTTGCACATATGAACCACTACTGTAGCTGACCGGTGTGACCTTAAAGCAAGGCGCAGACGACGATTGGAATGTACCATTAACGAAAGACAATGTTTTTATTGCAAAAATAGTCATTAAACAGGCCTTTCTAGGTTCAGCTAGGATTCTAAAAAAATAAATCACTGCTTAATACATTTAGGTAGAAAATGCAGGTCTGCAATTCCAGACATTCCTCATGAATACTCTTTATGAGCACCAACATGCAGAGTAACTGCAGTCTCGGCTTGAAGTAACTGGAAGTAGCTTGCTAAAGGTGGTATGCTAAAGCCATGCTGACTGTGATGCATTCCAACCTTGCCGGGGGGATTAACAGGTTTAGAGTCATTGTCATGTTCCTATTTTGAGCCATTGAGGATTAAGGGCCTAACTCAGGGGCCCACCGATGGCAAATTGATCTGTAGTTGGACTTGAACCTTTCATTTTCATTTTCGTTGTTCGTGTTTTGAGTTCCTTCATAGCCCACGTGCTGCTTTTGGGTTCTATTTCTTTCTTTCCGCATGTTTTCCTTTGTCTCCATCCCACTCAGTTAACATTTAATGAACACTGTAAGACTTAATTTCATTCATACTTACACACACACACACACACACACAACCCCACTTCTCAGTGCCCAGGGTACAGGATGAAAACTGCAACTAGCAAAACAGTCATCAAAACAATGGAGTGTGCATGGTTGTAAATAAAGCATTCCCTCTCTGCATATAGCTGTGCCTTGATTTTTACAATCCATGATTTGAAAATGTTTGTTGTTCAATATCTGGAAGCTACAACAACTTTCTCACTCACCACTAAAATCGGATGGTAAACACAGACACGACAGAACCCTCAGAAACTCACCGCCCTCAAAGTGTTGTGGTGGTGAATTATTTTATGGTGAATATAACCTCTATAAAAATCTCTAAAAGTGTTGTCTAAAGCTGTAATGATTTCAAATGGGTGCATCCTACAAAGGCGTGTGTGTGTGTGTGTGTGTGTGTGTGTGTGTGTGTGTGTGTGTGTTAGAGAGAGAGAGAGAGAGAGATGTACAAGTTGATAAATCAGAAAGTGCATGCAAATGAAGCTGAGAACAACCGCAAATATGAATTAATAATAATTGTTAGTCACATTAACGAACTAACAATAATAAACAGCTAGCTGACATGACTACCATGATACCTGTCATTTAGAACTACAATATATCAATACAAAAACTAAGGCATGTTTAAAGTTATGTTTTAAAGCTTTAATATGTCGTTTCCTCACCTGCTTGAGCAGTTTGACTAGAGTCTGTATTTGGAGTTACACCTCGAGCACAGCACAACTACCTGCTCTAACTGCTCTCATAGCTCATACAAACGCTCTCGCTTTCCGTAGTTCACTTTCAGCGATTGGACACGACAGCTAATTCGGATTGGATGCTGTAAGCACGTGACTATACACCGTACGCCAATAGGAATGTTCTACAACACAGTAGCAAAGAGACTTGTTTAAATAATTGATAAATAAATATTGTAAATATACCTGTTTATTTTACACACACACACACA
>JAOUQU010000027.1:745725-756518 GCA_028566735.1 Ammoglanis amapaensis
GTGTCATTTTACATTGCAGAAATGAGTGCATGTCTATTTATTTCTAGGTCTACACCCCCCCCTCCCCAATCCTCAATTTTCCCTAACCAGTAGAGTGAGAAATGTGATCCAGGCTAACTACTAGTGTTAAAAATAAAAAACAGACATGTTATTAAACCATTAATGACACGGCAGAGGAGGGAGTTTAAGGGCTAGGGAGCAAGGAGTGTTATTTTCTTTTTAAGAATACTTTAACCCCAAACCTTAATACGATAATTGATTCGACTCTTCTACTGAAAATTTACTGAATGGAGTGTTGACTAAATATGTTATAATGAATATCAAGATCAATTTAAATAAATAATGACATTAAAACAATACAATGTGGTATTAAAATATATTGGCTGTGAAGAACCTTTCACGAAAAGCCCATTCAGAATCAGTTTCAGGTTTATTGGCCAATGAATGTTGGCAGTTTGTGTCTCTCTAAGCAATATACATATATTAAACATATAATTCACCGACAGTAACAGAGAAAAACAGAGAAACATATACACAGTATACGTACACTATTCGAGGAACCTGATTTAACATTGATGAAGTTCTTCCAGGCACCTCTGTGAGCATCGAGGAACATTTTAGTTCCTGTAAGAGCCCCAAGGCTCTTCGAGTAATCTATGGGGTTCTCTAAGGAACTACTAATTTTTACAAAGCACCCATACAGAACACAACTGGCTTGGTCTGAGGTAGGAAGGTCCACCAAGTTACAAGATATTACAACATTTGTGACCTTTGGTTTGGTGAATGTCATATTAGTATGTGAATCTTTATTAGCGTTATTGCTACCGGAGATCTGCACCGAAGTGGAAATGATTGGGAGGAAAAAAAGCAAATTGGTTTATAATATAGACAATTTAATATCAATAGATTGTTTGACTTGGTGCATGGTGACTACATAGATTAGGTCCTGCGAATTAAATTAACACGAGTAAAAAATCTTGGCACAGATTGCACAGTTTAGTTCTGATATGCTTGCAGTTTTTTATTTGGCATATATTATATGTTTTTAACTTTTAATTTGAATGTTGATCAGGCTTATGGTGAGACGTCCACATACTTTTGGCTATACTGACTACTTTTTAAAAATTCTAATTATGCAAAGACAGTACCAACGTGCTTTCCTAGTTAAACATTATATTACAGAATATGTTAATTAAATGTTATTAAATTTAATCCTATAATTATTTTCATTCTACTCTATTATGTTGAATTGATTTTATTGTCTTTATTTTATTTGCTTTATATTGAATTCAAATCTGTTTATTTCCTTCATATTACTATCATATAATAGTATTCCATTTTGTTCTATTAACCTTTATTATATTGTATTTTTATTTTAATTACAGTTCTGTGTCTTCTCTAGTCTGTTTCATGCTCTTTCCGTTTCTATTTCCTTTGTTCTATTTTTATATTATTTACTTAATTATATTAATTCCTCAAAGTTCATCAGACTTTATAATTTTATCTATTGAATTTATATTTATTTACTCCATTGTATTACATTTTACTCTTTCCTGTGTATTTCCAACTTATTTGATTTGATCTTGTTTAATTCTGTTTTATTTTCCTGTACACATATTGCATTTTTTAAAATCATTTTCTTCTTTTTATTTATTATATTACATTATTTTTAGACAATTATATATATAGTATTAAGCTTGTAGGTGGTGTAGTATAGGGATCACTGTCACCTGAAAGTAAGAATGGCCTGGGTTTGATTTTCCAGCCGGACGACCATATCATACGTGTACTGTATGTTCTCATTATGTCCATCGACCTGCTGACACTAAACATGTCATTTCTTTATAGACCTTCCCTAAAGTCGGCGTCCATGGTGGACAGATGTTTACCAATTCCATACACAGAAAAAAAAATGAGCGGGACTGTTGCAAGATTGTGACAACTTGTGAGTACGCTGATGTGTTACTGTTCAGAGCTGTAAAGAGGCAGCGAGCAGACCTGTTTCTGTTTGGGTCCGCAGCCAGAGTGAGATCATTTCGGAGAGCAGAGAGGGTCCAGTGTTACCCCACAGCCTGTCAAAAGCAGCAGAATAACAGTGCCAGCTACCATTTCCTTATGTTTATTGTAAGCACTCTAATGTAACACATGATGAGGTGCTCGCCCAGGTCCGCCGGTAAACACCGCATTCGATAGAAACAAAGAAAGCCCATAGAACTCTCTCTCTGTGTGTGTGTGTGTGTGTGTGTGTGTGTGTGTGTGTGTAGGTGTGCGTGTGTGGTCATCAACATCAGAGCTTCTGTTTGGTGCTTGAGGAAACAGAAGTAAACAACATAACCCGAGCGCCACATGAGAAACAGATCACCGAGCCACAGAATATGCTTCGGGTGAATATCGAGCCCCTTCATTACGCTGTTCTTCACTTTTTTCTTGACATTCGTCTTAATTATTTGGTTTTGCACAAATCACGTCTATAAAAAGTCTGGACCTCAACCTCAGGCCCAAGTGTTCTGGTTTAAAATCAGTGCCTAAGGTACGAAATCCCTACAGAAATGTTATACATAAGAGAACACTACCTTTATCTTTACTTCTTCACAAATGACCCAACTTAGGGTCAAACTTTTATGGGTAAGACCTGTAATGATTACAGATTAATTATAGACACTAGAAGGTAAATAGTTCTTCTACAAGAGGCTCCATTCAAAACCGGATGTATAGCTGTGTAAATTTGTGCCTATAAAGTTAAACCGCTTCAAACTGCCCGAACATTGGAGGTTCTTTGAACCAAACCTTGATGAAAATGTTTTGTATCCACTGTTGGTCCCTTGAGCATGTTTTCCTCCAGCGCTCTTCTACAAAAAACTGCACTTGTGTATATACAGTGATTTCATTAATTAACAAGAATGAAATTAATTACAATTGATTAGTGTTAAACTTGCTGACAGAATCTAAATGTTATCGAAATCTAGTTTTTCTAGTTTTTCATAAACAACTAAAACAACGACAACATGACATTGGTTGTTAAACTACAATCACCACAAACTATTGGGAATTAGGGTTAGAATCACCAACTTTGTTATTAACTTGGTGGGCATCCACATACTCGACAGTGACAGGAAATAACAAAGGGTCCTGAATAGTTGTATAACTATAATCTATACTGATTAGGTTGGTGACTGTAATGTGTCCAGACATTCTGTGAAAACTAGACCCATTACAACCCTGATGAATTAACTGAATGCATTTAATTAGCATTTATTGAATGTTATGTTGGTGATTGAATTACTGGCAAGTGATGAAAATATATTTTTCGTCGTTCTTCTTACAAAACCTCCGAACAAGAGTGTCGAATCCAGTGTCGGATTTAGTGTTTATAGAAAACAGACGAGCATGTTTTATGTTTCGACGTAAAACTGATGCTGTTCTGAACTTCGACCAGATCCACATGTGATCCAAGTCTGCTTTGTTGTTTCTCACTGTAGAAAAGCGAACACGACAAACATTTGTAGTACTACACAGAGACCTGAGTTCCTGTAACTGGAATTAAATCGAACTGTCTGGAGTCCAACAGCAAAACTTTCACTCTCACTCTAACGTTCCCGTCTAACGAAAGCCGATCCGCACCGCTTGGCTGTTTCGTCGACTGTTTGTTTTCTCTCCCCTTGCTAATCTCGCGCCGGTTGAGACGTCAAACGCCCGCTGCCTCGGCCGCAACGCTTCGTCGCCTGCCCCCGATTGGCTGGAGGCAGATTTATTTCGGCCTGTCACAGCCAATCGGGTGGCAGCACGGCTCAGGGCTCTGTTTAGTTACAGTGACACACATACTGATTAGAGGCGGGACGTGATGGATGGACCCGAGCCGAGAGTTTTTATCAGCTCGTAATGAGCCTGAGACTGGCCAGGCGTGCACGTACACACATACAAATACACGGCACTTCACACTCCAGGGTCACCCGCATACACACTCCCAGGCTGGAGGTCGGGAGCTAACAAACAAAAGCGTCTTTCCCTCCAGAAACGTGCTAGCCAAACGAAACGGACCTGCTTTCGGTCATCCGTGTGGATACTCCATCATCATTGGCGTCATCGTTGCCGGCGTCGTGCTGAGCGCCTCTAACGTTCCCAGTCCTCCTCCTTTGGCAGAAAGTGTGATTGAGTTTCATTTTTGGCTGGAACGAAACGACACAAGCGATGGGAACTTTCGCAGACCCCGTTGATTAAGTCAAACCGTTTGCGGTGTGCACTCGTTTCCAAGCCGCAGTGGCGGTTTCTGTCTGCGTCGTGTCCGTCGCATTTGTGCCAATTCGAAGGGAATGCGGCCTGTGGTGTGTGACAGCTCGGCATGAAGTCATGCTTGAGAGTGACCTGGGAGACGAGTACCATTTCAATCTGCCATGACTTGTACAGAGAAGTCTCCAGAACTCCGGGCCAGTTAGGGTTGCCAGTCCGATTTGCATGAAGTTAAAGGTGGTTTCTTTGTGCATTGACCTTGACATTAATTTTCATCATTGCTCCATAAGTCTGCAGTGATATTTAATGGCCATATTCATATTGACGTTTGCTTTATGAGAGTTTTTTGCAGCCAACATGGGTACGCATTACAGTTTTACTTTGACCAGTGTGCTTTTATTCCTCCTCTGTTATTAGTATTTTTTATTTTCACCTCGCGGTCTTGGACGATCTCTGTACAGATTAGACATTAGGTATTTTTTTACTTACTTTTAAATATAATTTTACTTTTGCTTAGGTATGTTTGGTACTGAGAATTGTAATTATCTCCATTTAAAATAACATCCGTTACCGAGTAAAGAAAAAACAACTCATATTGGAGCACTGAATAGGTTGCCAGATCACTGTGGTTTAAATACACAATCTGGCAACATCCATTGAAACAGCCATAAAACCATTGAATAACACTTATTATCTCTTTATCGTGGCACCGGTTAATCGGTGAGATATATTAGGCAGAAAGTTGATCTTAGAAGCAGGAGAAATTACAAAAACACAAGCAGGTTTGACAAGGGCTAAATGGTGATAGCTAGACAAATGGATGAAATGGTCTTCTAAACCGCAGCTCAACCTTTATCCAAGTTGGAATAGTCTAAGCAATTGAGCATTGAAGGTCCTGCTCAAGGGCCAATGCCTGGCAGTGGTGGGATGTGAACCAGTGACTTTTTGATTGCAATTTAATTGCTTTTACTCCCAGGCTACACTTCCTCAGTACTACTTTTACTGTAGTTATTGTTGAATGTAAACCTCACGTGCATAGCCTCAGAATCACGGATGTGCGCTAAAAACACAGCCTCGAACTTCGATCCATTGAGAACTAGAGCCGGCATGACACAGCAGCACCACTCCGCGGGAGCTATATGAACCAGAAAAACAAGGAATTCAAAGAAGTAAAACATGACATCAGTGAGTGTTTCCTACACCCCGAGTGAAACGCCTCAGAGGAAAATAAACAAGGAACACAAGAAAACAGCACAATGGCTGAATAAAAGAAAACAAATAAAAATGCTGCCTCTAGTGATCTATTTTTACCTCCCTGTCTGCGAGCAAGTACAGTGGCTAACCACAATATAAGTGCCTGGTCATTACACAATTTCTCTTGAATAAATAAATGTTAAATGATGTAAGTGTAAAAAGTGAATAAACACAGGTCTTGATTTGTATCTCTACTGTGTTGTATTGGTTAAGATCCTGTGACTTCAGCAGGGTTGGGGAGCTTTAAGTAGGCGTCACACAGCTGAAGGTGTTCGCACTGTAAGGCCAATAATATCCAGAGTTACCAGTCTGTTGCACTGGGATCGTTGGCCTTATTGCAGCTACCATGGATGAACCAAAATGAACTTCGTTTTAGTGGATTGTTCTTAAGTCAAAATCTCTTTATGCTGAAACAAATCACCTGTATGATAAAATATAAATATATTTACTCTATGCTAGGCCACGTAAAACACGGGTTTAAGTGCTGTTGAATATTTGTTATTTATGGACTGTGTTTGGAAAGGTTGGGAGTCACCTTGTTGTCTTGATGTCTACATAAAGAAGTATCTAATTTAAAAACAGGTTGTATTAGGAGAAAACTTTATAATGCATACAATTTACCATTCAAACCAATGGGATGAGATAACACAACATGCTTGAAAGCCAGATGAAGTCTACATTTGTCATTTTAAATCCCAAATTTGTAAATAAATGCTTTATAATTAAGCCTTAATAAAATGTACATAGGAAAATATGTAATTCTTGTCCCGCATTTGTGCCCTTGTTCTGGGTTTGGGCAAGTTGTGATGTCACATGTTTGCTTGGCACCGGTTTGTAACCAGAAAATTGATCGTACACAAAGTCGTTTATTTAATAAATGTTCTTAACACAAAGATTTATTGTACTAACGATGAATCTAAGACATTTAGTTTATTGATCATTAGGAAGCTTATTGGCTTAATTTCTTGATATCGAGAGGCAAGAGCAAACGTCTCAAGAGCCACAGAAAATCTGTTCTTTCAAAATATAATATCCGTCACAGTGCCAGGGATTAAATGACCCATGGACCAGTACCTGTGGTTGGAGACCAGAAAAGGAATGAAAGAACAAACCAGCTTATTAGCATCACTCTACAAACACGTGCTGGCCTGCGTTACACCAACTCCGAAAACTGAAAGATTCATAAAGTGTTATAGGATTTTTTAAATAGCGAGGTTAAGCAATTCCTGGCCTCTTCACCCCTCGGTCATCCTCTCCCTCTCGATCTGTGGCCTTTCTTCAGAGCGAGGATGTCAGTTTACATCATTGGGAACAGTTGCTACGAATTGGATGCGGAGAGCTAGAAGTTCAGCACTAGCCTGAGGCTGGGAATATTTTTCCATTTATTTAGGAAGATTCGGGGAGAATCGAGGGGAGAGGGGAGGAGAAGAAAAAAGCATGACATGCAGACAAAGAGGTGGAACACATTACAGGTTAAGTAATGAGTAATCAACAATGGCTCCTTCTGTGCAGACTCAATCTCTCGTGGAAGTGAAGCAGGGTAGCGTGGCGAGTTTGGAAGCCCTTCCCCCTCCTCGTACACCTCCTGCACAGAAAGGTGATGGGGCCTCGGGATAATCAGCAACACCGTTGTGACGGTAATTCCATCCCACCACCTTTTTTTTTTTCAACATATGTAACGACATACATGGTTACATATTTATTTATGTAATTATGGTTTCACTTCACAGTTTTCACTTGCATGGCGTCGATTTCTGTATATTAAAGATGTCCAACCATGTTAATCTTCTGCAAATCAAATTAAATTGAGGTTTATTTACATACATAGATAATCATTTGCACACTTTAAATAATTGTTATGTCATTGTTTACACAATACACTGTATTTTTAAATGTAATCGTATCTGCAGATATTATTTAAATTCTTTTGACTGTCATTTGTGTTCAAACAGCCAACGGGAAGCAATGGAATCGAGGGGTCTAGCATGATTCCTGGTCACAATAGTAATGAACAAAACATACGGCCATATAAAAAAGCGAATGGAACATTACAATATTACAATTACAAAAAAATAAATGTCCTAAGTTTTAAAGTGGCACTGATTGATGACACTAAAAGCCTCGGCTTCGTCTGCCTTGTCGTGCAAATGAAGGCTGGATGAATTTCACAGACTTCTTTACTCAGCAACAACACCTTTTATTGGTTAAGGGTGAAATAAAAACAAACTGAGTCACTGAGAGATCAGAAAGACAGTCAGATCTTTATAAACTCATTTATATTTTATACACAGTTAACGACTCATTGTATCACTATAACTGTCCCAACTTGTCTGGAAGTTGGGGGTCAGAGCGCAGGGTCAGCCAATGCACGGCGCCCCCTGGCACAGACAGGGTTAAGGGTCTCGCTCAAGGACCCTTGAGGTGGCCGTGTAGCCACTGGAGCCTAGATTTCAACCCCCAAACTTTGAGTTCATAGCCACTAAGCTACACTGTCCCTCAACAGAAGGTGGATTGGATGCTCCTGGATTGGCTCCAGCACCAACGCCACCCTGATAACCCTGCTCGATGGATCAGGTTGATAACACTGATCAGGCATTAAAAACAAACAAACAAACAAGCATGAAGTTCATGCAGTTCATGCAGGTGGATTCGTGGCATGTTTTGTGTGAATATTTTTTTTTTGGTAAAGGCGTATGTCATTCACCACACACAAAATGACGTGTGTAAAGCCTCAGTGACGTATCTACAACTTGTATTACATTTCTCACTCCGCACACACACACACACACACACACACACACACACACACACACACACACACACACACACACACACACACACACACACTCACATTCAACACTCCTGGTTCCAATCACCTGATCGTTCCCGGGATTATCGCCACCGCTCGCTCTCAATCACAGTCACTTCCCATCCAATCAAACCTCCTGGTTTTCATCCGCTGTAGTAAAAATAAAGTCAGTTTGGGTTCGGTCCCCAAGTGGGTGCTCTTCCTGTGTCTGTGTGGGTTTACTACGGGTGCTCCGATTTCCTTTTACTGTCCAAAATCATGCAAACGAGGTGAATTTGAGATTGTCCAGGAGTGTGTGATTTAAAGTGTGTATGGATAAACCTTCTTTAGTGCACTAATACCATCTAACCAAAGTGTAAAACGTGATGTTAAAATCTTTTAAAAAAAAACATATTAAGGTCAAGGGGACGATGTATGTGTGAATAATCCGGGGCTTGGTCTGGCGTGTGACTGCGATCAAACTAGAGCGGGCAAAAGTGCTAAGCTGCCATGAAATAGAGGTTGGAGTTTGAACTCGGGCCCAGTTTGCTTTGTCACTCTGCCAAACCATCTGTACAGCCCGAAAGCAAAGCTTAAAGTTTTATGGTTCCTGTTATACTATTTTAGTTCATCTTGGGCTGCGGTGGACTCAGAAGCCGATCTTATCCAGCACCTTGTAGTATCTCCAGATTTATTCCATTAATGGATTCAAGCCTTCATCACCGTTGTTGCCTGGCGGTTTGATAAAGTCTTGGCGGTTCGGCTGCTGATACTCTGACTGACAGATGGAGCCCCTCTGACCACGTCTGGTAATGGTGACACTGGGTGTTAGGGCGGAGGGGATATGGGGGGCTGGTGAATGCATGCCGACCAAATGGAGATAGTTAAAAACCGGTGACCCTGGTTGTAAAATACGCAAATAAAACTGGCCTGACAGGCAGGATTGGTCTCCGCCATCCCGCTTTATCCCGCGTGCCAATGAAATACAAAGCTGATGCCTCTTAACAGCGACTGCTTTGTTAATATTGCACCGGTCACCGCCAAGCTGAGGTTTTACGAGTCTGCGTCAGTCACAGAACAGGGGTCGTTACAAGTATTTTAACAATAAAAGTCCATAAAAGATGTGGCACTTTTTATTATTAAGAACTGTTGTTAGAATAATGCACAGATATTCACACATTTTAGAAATTAAAAATAAGTTAGTCGGCTATTTAGCAAGTTTTACAACCATGACTTGGAATGTTGGAGCTCTGGGTACATTTTACATGAACTGCCATGGGCCACATCTACTGGGGGTAGGGTGGGGGTGGGTATGAGTTATTTTAGAACAATCCTACTGTATTAATATCTGACAAATTCTAACTTAAAAAAGCTACTAAGTACAATATGTTAATTTATGATTATTACATCCGTCCGATACGTCCGATTATATATTGTGAACATGACCTTGGTATTTCCAAAACTAAAGGTGTAAATGTGTAAATTGATTGCACTTGGTTTGCAGTCTTGAAATAATTATTTACTTCATTTAAATGCTTTAGTTTTCATAAAAAATGGTACAGTTAATTAATTCCTCCCAATAATTGCACGATTTGATTAAAATAATGAGAAAAACGTACCGTAATTAAGCTTTTAGTGCTGTCACATATGTGTGTTAGAACAGCTTAGAAAGCGTGACTCCATAATTAGACCATTATTAACCATTATTGACACTTTATTTTTGCAAAACGTGTTAGAAATATCCCCAGCAATCACTTCTACCTTGTTCCGTACTCTCAGCTTTAATACTTTACCCCTGGTAACCTTTTTTCTTTTTCCCTTTATGAGAGGTTAATGCATCCATGATGACCGCAGACGTCGGCGTTGTGCCGGGGATCCGGAGAGCGGGCTCACCTCGACTCGGAACGTGACTCGATTAGTCCTTCATTAGCCTCACGCTGCATTTTTCGGTGATTGCCGAACCAAATTGCTTTCTCATGCGCTATTTTCATTTCGACTTACTTGCGGAAATGTATCTGATTCCGTGTCAGGGTTCAGAGAGAATGCGGCGTGCTCTTTTGCCGATAAATCTCGTGCAGGTGCCAGAATACGCAGGGCGGTTTTGCCCGAATGAAGATCTGAAATTCTAATCTGCACTGAGCTTGTTGTGCGGTGCAAAGAAGCGTGTGAGGGCCAGCATAATTCTGTGCTGAAATTACAGCCAAAGAAAGCAACATTTAAGCATTTGTGGGTTTTTTTTCATCTGGTATCCATATGTTTGCATATCAATATTGTGAAATTATCAATAAGTGCTTTGACTTGTTTGTTGAAATGCACAAAAGTCAGATAGATAGATCGATTTGATCGATTAGATGGATCGATTCAATCAATAGATTAGATCGATTGATAAATAGATTAGATAGATATATTAGATAGATAGATTAGATAGATAGATTAGATAGATAGATTAGATAGATTAGATAGATTAGATAGATAGATAGATAGATAGATAGATAGATAGATAGATAGATAGATAGATAGATAG
>JAOUQU010000027.1:817540-827708 GCA_028566735.1 Ammoglanis amapaensis
CACAAGTGTGTATCAAACTGGTAGCCCTTCACATTAGTTGGTACCCAAAAAGTAGCTCTCAGTTTCAAAAAGGTTGGCGACCCCTGGTCTAAACTATGTATGAAACTTGCTGTTGTCACCGGATGGCTATATGTCATATGTCTAGCTACTAGAGTTCACAAACCAGTGGATTATAGTGCAGGCCCCAAACCCAATCAATAGTTAAAGAGCAAATAGTAAAAAAAAATAAATCATGTCTGCGTCGAATGCACACACCAAATGAAGCCTCAGCAGGTCATTGGTCACTGCAATTAAAAATATTCTCGGAGTGCCATTTTTATTTACCTTCTAAGCCTTTTCCTTAGTTCTGGGTCTTCTCTCCCTTTCAGTCACACCATTATCAAAGTCTTTGTTTCGCCCCAGCTTGACTTCTTGAGCAAAATTTTCATATTTGTGGTAGAGGTTGGCAGCTGCCTAGTAGCCTTTTAAAATACAGAATATAACCACTGACTTTGAATCCATTACACAGAACACTGTTTATTCATAAAACTGTACTGCAAAGGGGTTTTCAGCATTATCTCAACGTCCTATATCTATAGAGTATGTGCTTTAAACATGCAGAGAAAATAAAACTTTAAACTCACTTAGCAGGTCATGTGGCTAATACAACCCAGATTCCTGGTTCTCTGATTCTGGGTATCAGTCTTGACCCAAAGACCTTTTGACCCTCCTTTTAAATGTTAATTGTTACAACTTATTTAGTGTGTTTATATTGGGACCGTTCTGTATTGATTAGTCAGTTTAGTTAAGTACTAATCCATTAAAGAATGATAGAAGTCAGGATTTGGCTGATCAGTAATGCACATTAAAAAACTATGATTAAATAAGAACTTATTTATCAATTGTATGTTTGTGTCAATTATTAATTCATAATAAATGACATTTTTTAATAAACATTTACAGATGTATAGTACAAAAAAATTCTTTCACATATTTTTACTTGTATGGAAGTTGGGATCAGAACGCTGTTACAAGTTGGCCATCGTATGGAGTCCCTGGAGCAGAAAGGGTTAAGGGTCTTGCTCAAGGGCTCAACAGTGGCCGTGTAGATTTGAACCCTCAATTTCCCAGTGCACATCTTTGTGTGTATATATATATATATATATATATATATATACTATATTATTGCATACTGTGCCAACTTATGTCCCAAAGCCATCTCTTGACATCATGGTTTATAAGAGTATTTTACCTAATCTGCTGATCCCATCCTGCTTTATGTTTTTATGAACAGAAAATAACATGACATATGATAACACGATCGACCAGTCATCTTGTTAAATGGCAAGTCTCAGGAGCAGATTACATTTACACGTGACGTGTCTTTACTTTAGCTTGCGTAAAGTACACCCCATACCGCCCATTTTGGACAGATTAGTGGTCACACGGAGTGAAAAAACATTGAAATGTTTTTGTATTTGTGAAATAAGAGTGGTCTGGAACAAGAGCGGTTTTGAAAATGAACTTTGATTAAATTAGATTTTTTTAGTTCAAAATTCTGGACTAAATTCTTTTTTTTCAATAGACACGTATAGAAGTCTGTGGTGAAATGTTATTTTTTTCCAGTCATTTCCCTCCCAAAAAACTTCTTTCAAAAAAATCACCGTAGGTGGTTAGTAGTTACATGGTTTTAAAACATGGTTTTGAATGCACTCTTTGTTAGAGATGTGGTCTATCAGTTTGACTTTGACATCCATGTGGGGGCACATGGCTCATTTAAGCTCGGCACACACAAGTTAAAGAATAAACAAAGCATCACCATTCAGAACGTTCTCGGTCATTCTTGGCCCATGCAGAACCCATTTCTCAGACAGCCCAAATAGCCCCACTTTTCTTCTGTCCAGAGGATGCAAGGCAATCGAGATGCCTATCTGTTTGGAGCTCTGAAATGAAACATGTCATAGCAAATTATGGACATGTTTTTTAAATTACTTAGCCAGACTGAGTATAGTCAGAAAGAGAGAGAGAGAGAGAGAGAGAGAGAGAGAGAGAGAGAGAGAGAGAGAGAGAGAGAGTTGGTGTTTTCTCTGGAACAAATAATATCACCAAGGCTGACTCATGGCCTGTGCAAATGAGGAATGATGAGCAGAAGCCCAAGTCATTCCTTCTTGGACTATGTTTGGAGCATCATTTACTGAAACTGGTCCGGGCCTTGTTGCAATAATAACCACATCCTTCAAGCATCTTTGGTGCAGGCCTTGTTTTTATAGCTGGGAAAAGGGACGGGCAAGGCCTCGTTAAGGCGCAGACTATTTCGGAGCGCCGTGAGAGGGAACGGTGCCACTAAAATAGACCTCCTGATAAAAACACCAGCATGAGCCATCCAAATCTGTTCCACTGCAGTAAGAGCATGACTGTAACCAGTGAAAAACAGAGAACCTTTAGATCGGCAAAAACGAAAGGGTGTGGAAATAAGGAACAGCGCAACACGAGGAGCGAACGATTAGTTCTTACTTTGCCATGTGTCACCACTAAACCATTTAATGTATTTTTCTTACTGAAATGAGAAAGATTTAGAAATTTCTTATACATCCCAGAGTGCCTGAAGAACCAGGGAATATATATGGATGGATACAGGCTAAGAAAAAGTGTGAGGAGGAGGGGAGCTTAGAAATAGAAGGTTTGGGGAGCATGGCTGGGGGTCATTGTTATCAAAGCTGGTAATAGGTTCTTGACCCTTTCTCTTAGAAGGCATTTTCAGAGCACCAGGGGTGAATAGATTGGAAGGGGTACGATTTGTGGTGAGACACCAGCAGGTATGAATACAGCCAGGGATTTCCTCAAGGAACAATGCCACAGCATTTCCTCCTCAGTGACACATCTAGTCCTCAGTTAAACTCCATTCACCTGACCAATAGAACAAAACACTGGCTTGAAGAAGGCTAATCCATCTTAAAAAAAAGATGGCACCGTAGAATATGAGTACTTGAGCTTTAATAAGGATTTACTCCCATAGAACTAAAAAGATGGGAAAAGTAGAGGTCATGCAGAAATACTTTCAAAACCCAATGACTGCATTAGTTTAGATCTTAACTTGCTCATCTTACTAACTTGTGCTACACCTGTTACAAATGTGTTGATCTGTTATTTTTTCAGTTTACACATATAGATTTTGAATTGTTTCGAGTCAAAGAAAGACTTTCAGATTTAAGTAAACATTTTAAGAACAATTCATCAAGACAAGGATCCAAAACCTCACGATTTCAAACTGGGTGCTTTGGTTTGGTCCTCCTTAAAGAAATGAAGAAATGAATCCACAGCTACCTTGCAGGGTTATCAATACCATTTTAAGTCAGGGGACCATTATTCCTTTAGAAGGGGCACTGTTCTTCGAATGAATATTGATAAGGAACTACTACCACTTTAGTAACTACTGTTAGGGGACCTCAGTTCCTCTATTAATTATTGCTAGGATAGCACAGAACGGACTAGGATTTGGAGCTTGAACTTGAACTTAAGTCAAGGTTTGCATTTAAGCTAGGATTATAGTTTGAGCTAGGATTTATGGTAAATATTAAAGTTATAATTGCAGGTAGTAGAAGAGTACGGTTAAGGCTTGGGTTGGACTTAAAGCTAGAGTTTGAGTTGAATTGGGGTAAGGACTTAGCTTAAGGTTATGGCTTGGGCTAGGTTTAAGATTGCTAGAGATATTGGTTGAGCTAAAGTTAGGGCCAAATTAGTAGGTAAGTTATGGCACCACAGTTTCTGTAATGATTACTTGACTACTACTAATGACTTATGTTGCTTATTGTATTGTGTGTGTTTTATGTAAGATGACATTTTAGTTTAGATCGTATTTTAATTCTGTGAATTTCATTTTTGTTGTGGTTTTAAAGCACTTTGTGATCACTTTCCATGAATAAAAGTGGTATCAATGAACATTACTTACTTATTTTTAGGTGACCACTGCCCCTTTTGTAAACATTATTGGTGCAATGCTACTTTTAATAAACCTTAACATGAAAAGAAGTTGGACCATGCGGAAAAAAGAACATACAAGTAAAAGCAGTTCAAATAAAGACTGTCCTGTTTGCTTGATTATAAGCCATATCAATCAGGTAAAGTAATTTCTACAGTAAGGGTGTAAAGGGGGTGTAAAGATGGACCAGCTGAGTAGTTGAAGAGATCTAAATCTGGTAAGAAACTACCATAAATTGTATCCTCAGTTCACATAGCGTAACTCAAAAAGTCAGTTAAACCACCACTGCCAAGCTCGGAGACAAATATTTATTTTACCAAATCACAAGGACTCATCTCTTTTTGCAGCAATAAAAGCCACAAGTGCCATCTGAGAGCCAGCGGTGCTGTGGGTCTTCGCCCAGTCTTGTGGTCAGGACGCATCCACATATCAAGCTGAGATACCCATCTGGGGTTTGTCATGTTAGACATCTGCCCATGTCTTTTTCCCCCTCTCTCTCTCTTACTGTAATTAAGGAGTATTTATTTTTCTTCACTTTTAGGCTGGGAATATACAAAATCATGTGGGTTGGCTTTTTGCTTTAGCTTTACCAGAGAAAGGGGGAGTTATAGTTTTGGATTTGTTTGATTGAAAAACTGTATTGAGTAAGGATGTAACGATACAACAAAGTGCATATTTGTTTGGCTCAATTTCTACTTTTTAAATGGCTGTAACAAAAAAAAAGCATTATATAAATAAGTGAATAACGTTCTTTTGGCTGTTCCTATTCCGGTTAGCCACATTGACTTTTTACTGCCTTGTGGTGCACCGTTATATCCCCTGTATTAAGCCATGTTTACAGGTTAAATAAGTTATAAAGTTCTGTAGTGGTAGGCTGTTTGGAACACGTTTCAGGTGGCAGCAGCGCTTCTTCCCTGCTGACTTTAACATGCACCCCATCATACACTCCTCACATGTACTTCAATTTTCTTTGATCAATATTGCTCAATGTCTGAGGTCATGCTTATTTTCCATATTCATTACACATACTCCACATCACCAGGCAAGACACCCCCTGCTTCCGAATCTTAAGCTATCAGATAAATCTTAATGTATGTGCTTTGGCCCAACCGACTGAAATAAATCAAAACCTAAATGGACGAGCTTGGATTTGCTTTGGCCGCACCGTTCAGACCCGACGAGGCATCTGAGTCGCTCTTCTCGGCCGTGATTGGCGCTCGTCCGGCGATAAGAGAGAACCCTTCTTGGAAAATCGGCCCCAGAGGTGTTAGGCTGTCCTTGAACATCCTTCTGAGTCTGCTCTTTTTTATTACTCCACGACCCATGGGGCGTCTTCCTGGCTTACTGGTTGTTTTCCGCCTGGTGCAGGCCAGACTTCTGTCTAAGGGGCCCCCTCATTTTACATACTTTCACAGCTTCTCTAATTTTTGTTCTCTTCCATCTTGAAGTCTTCTTCACTTTCAGAATCTCATAAGTGTATATAGTCTGTTCCTTTTTCTCTACCATCGATGTGTCAATTAAGTCAGTTCACAGTCACTTTATATCTCTGTGTATGATGGAATCTTTTAGCCTCATTCAGCATCCGTTAACTGCTGAAATGACTCTTAATGAACTTGGAACTTGTCTTGAGGGACACTGGTGCGGTGATCAGTAAAAGGACAGTGGTCTTTTAACAGTAGTTACTAGGTGACCAATGATCTACTAACAGAGGGACATGGGTCATCTCAAATAAGTCAATAGTGGGACCATGAACTTACTAGATATCAGTAGTATTATTAGATAGAAAGTTGTCTTAATATGGGTTGTTACTAGAGGGTCAGCGGTCTTCTAACAGTTGTCACTATTGGACGAGATACGACGAGATACGACACTAGAACCACTGTCCCTCTAGTACTAATGTTACTACTAATTTTATATCAAAAGCACAGGTGAAAGGGTTCAAAAAATCCAGCAATATGGTATTGTTTTTATTATTTTTTCCACTAGTGGGTAGAGTTGGAGATTACCTGATTGACTACTGGCTCTGCCATACACCCACTTAGCAGTTGAGCCAAGACTTTAACACGCTTGGCTCCATGTACTGTATATTGGTTTACCCTTTGCTCTGACCCGAACTTCAGAAGAAGTTGTTGGGGTATGCAAAAATCAGAAAAAAAAGTCGGGGTATCCACATGCCGTGTACTCCGGATGAACTTTGGAACACAATTTTTCTTTTCCCCTTATCAGTTCCAATCTGCTAAATCGTTCTTTTCACAGCTCTTCCGTCTTACTGATTCCACCATGGTCGGATCTCGAACGCAAGACGACTCACTAAAACCGAGAGATAATGGCCAGCATCCAATCGGTCTCTGTTAATCAGCGTGCATCGTGGGAAAAGCCCTGGACGAGGGGTGAAAAACACGCCATTGTCTGGAGGAGATTAAAGTTCCCGAAAAGCCTGTATTGTCTGTAGAGGGGATAAATCTTCCTGCTGTCACTCAGCGCTGAATTAAATTCTCCTTCATTTCTAAAAGGGGCTTATCTCTGCTCAATAGCTTGTTGCGCTACAAGCAGAAAGGAATGTATTGGGTGAACTTGTGTTGCTGACACCTTAGGAAGAATAAAAAAATTAACCTAACGACTGACAAAAAGAGGAAAAGAAAAGAAAACCAGAGTGCTGTTGTGCCCAGGAACTAGTAAAAGGATGTGCTTTTGGCTAGATTGGAATAATTGGGATCATGATAGCTTCGGGAAAAAGAAGGAGGAAAAAATGCTCTGGGCACTTGATTGACTGTGGTCAGGATTTACCGAGACACAGAGGGAGGAATATTCATCTCCTTCTCTTTCTGCACTCATCCATTTCCCAGCTCTCTCCGGATGGTGCCAAGGGGCTCTTGGAGGCGAGTTTTGGGCCGGAAAAAAAGATCCGTCCCTGGCACCGTTAGCCCTCGTGTGGTGGCAGTGTTTGAAAAGCCCGAGGCCACATGACTTTATCTGTCCTCCAGCGGCCGGTCCGGCCCTCGCCAAACACCTCTCTTTAGGCATTGACGCTTTCTCTTTATCCACTCTCCAGCCGCTTGGCCATGCCAAATACTGATCTTTTACACCAGAGTTTTGGATGGATCCTCATGTACCTTACACATTTAAAACAGTCCAGATAAAGACGGCATTAAAAGAAAGAAAGAGAGAAAGAAAGAAAGAAAGTGGGGGGCTGAGGTACATGAAAGGGAACTTCTTCAGACTGCTCGTATTTGGAACCCCAAATGTCAGTGTCCCATTTTTTTTTGCTCCTTTTCTGCATCCTGACGAAGAGTGGAAAGGAAGAGATATTGATGATTCCTACAACAAATAAAAAGAAAGAAAGAAAGAAGGAAAAAGATCTAGGAAGAGGGAAAACAAGTCTATTTTTTACCTCCCGCTGTCTGGACTCTAAACAGGATTTTCCGCTTGCCGTCCGGGCAATTCACTGTTGTTGTTTATGCTTTCTTTTAATTCTGTGCTTTCACAATCGATGGCTGTGCTGGCGTGAACTTTGCTCTGGGCAACCTGGACTTGGCTCCTTAACAGGGCGGCTTACACCTGCTTACAGGATTAAATTAATTAGCACGAAACAGAGATTGAGGGGGTAGGGGGGGGGCTTAGTAATAAGCACAATGAACCAACGAGCTCATTCTTAACTAGTCATGCTATCCACTGAAGGGGATACGTGGTGTATTAGTTGTGTTGTGTTTTCCAAAGTGCGGAATTAATGGAATTAATGGAAGACAAAAAAGAGCGAACCACGTTGTTTGGGTGCTGGAGCTTGAGAGGTCAAAGGGCACAGCCGCTTAAATGATCTACATATTAATGAGTGGAACATGGCTGTTTGATTTCATTTGATTTGTGATTTTTCCCTTTATATTTATGCATTTCATAAGACATCGCATGCACTCCGGTCATCCCTCTCTGAAAAAAAATCTTTATTATAATCATTATATAAAACAAATGATCATTAAATCATTACAGAATATATCGAATTATATTATAGTACTTATGACAGTAGAAAAAGCCTAGTCCAACAAACACACACAAACACTTTCATGTGATACAAGTTGAAATTAAAAATAATTCAGTCGTTTAGCAGGTGCCTTTATAATAAAGTGACTTAAATGATAGTTTAATGTTCAGTCTAAGCAACTAAAACCTTGCTTAGGGGTACAACAAGGCCAACCTATCATTTATTTGAACCAGTGATATATTCCAAATATATTCCTAAATTTTACTAAATCCTAGATTCTTCTCTTTGCAACAGTTACCAAGTCCCATTGGCATATTTTGCCACTAGCAGCTCCATGTGGTGAGGGGTCTTGTATTTACTCCTGTCAAAAGAGGTCAGACGGATGGTTGAATATTAGAAGACAGGAAGGCCAGTCCTACTTCCATAAACACTTGCAGATGTAGAGAGCATGCCCTTGTCATGTCTCTAGTCAAACCTTAAAATTCTTCAGGTCGTTCACCGACAGGCAAAGATGTGAAGATCCAGTTATAAATGCACTCCGGCTATTTAGATCCAACCAGGAGCAGGGATTGTATCTGAGGCATATTTCTTTATCCTTCATGCAGAACTTCATGCGGCATGTATATTTTATGCTGCCAGAGTATTGCGGAGTGAGGCTTTGCCAGGTCAGGTCACGGCCATAACGAGTCACATGACTTCAATGGTCATTTGATTCTTAAGAGTGTCCGTCTGTCTGTCTGGGTAGAAACAGAATCGGAGATGAGACAGAGACTGACATGGAGATGCGGAGATAGATCGTCTGAGAGATGTGACCCGGGGCCACTTGACCCGTCACTGAGTGCAGAGAACCACGACGTTCTTGGTGTCTGCCGTCGACCGCAAGCCCTAGACGAGGCTAAAAGTAGCATCTAAAGAAGAGGAAGAACAAGACAGTGATGAGAGATGCTTGAACAATGTGGTTGAACTATGGGTCTGTGAAAAAGAACAGTCACATCTGGCTATTTTTAAAAACAATTCGTTTTTAATATACGTTTTAAAGATATACATATTTATAATTATAATAAAGTATTCACAAAGGAAAGTTAGAGACATTTCGGCAATCATGTCTAGATTTAAAATTAATGCCACAGTGGATCAGGTTCCACATTATTGATTTGGCAAGGTTTTTTAATGCTGGATACCCTTCCTGATTTATCTGGACTTAGGATTACTATTACCGAGGGCAGTAATAGTTTATTGATTTAAGGAAATGGAGATCAGAAAGTCACCGGATCAAGCCTCACCAACACCAAGTTGCCACTGTTGGGCCCCTAACCAAGGCCCTTAACCATCAATCAGTAAATGTACATCTGAGTTAGTTGAGCAGTCCTTTAACACTCGAGTACTCAGACTGTACTATGTAAAACTGTCATAAAATTTTATTTTTATAACAGTAATATTTTGTTTAACTTTATTTCAGGTACTAAAGCAGAAAAGCTTTGTTGTGTATTTGTTGTATTCGTTTAGACTTTAGTGTCTTTATTGGACACTTTTATTACTTTGTGACCACATTTTTACAGCGAGGGAAGCGCAAAGAAAAACTCGAACAATAAGTGACTCTGGCTCGAGCTTAAAGAGGAAATCCATTTGCCTGTCGTGTTGGAATTAATAATGTGATGATGTGTTGTCGACCACGTGCTTACACTGACATTGCTTTTTTTCCCCTTCCTTTTTCTCCCAGTCACACAACATTCCTGGCATGATAAGAATGTTTAAATCAAGGTGCCTTGGTCAGGCTCATATTTCTGGATGTGACCAATTGTAATGGTAATTAGTAATCATAAGACAAAGACAAATTGATGATATGGTTATGACTGTTTCATTTTTCATTAAATAAATAAACGAAACACAATTTTTAAAGCTTTTGTTCATCTAGATAATAAACACTATTTCATTTCTGAGGTAGGTACAGACTATGCAAAATAATCCGGTACGTTTCTCATTCGTGTAAAAAAACTTTTTAAAACAAGCTCATTATATAAATCCCTCAGCACTCATTCACTCACTAATTCTTCCACTTTCAGAGAACCCTGTCATGTCCTTGTAAAAACATCTTTCACTGCTTTTCCTTTTCCAACAGTCGATAGTTCCTTCGATACCATCACCGAACACAACACTCCACACACACGTACCCAGTCAGAATGTGAATAGCTGCCAGTAATGCAGGATATTACGTGCCAATTATGCTAGAATAT